>JAAAKC020113045.1:0-10085 GCA_010014765.2 Aenictocupidus jacobsonorum | reverse complement strand
CCTCCGCTCAATAAAAGGAGACACGTTAAGAGACCGCGCCCGTAGCCAGGACATCCGGCAAGAGCTCCAGGTCCAAGGCATCACTCACTGGGTAACACTGGGGAACATGTGGAACGCATGGACCCCAACTGTATAATGCACTGGGCGTGTGATATGACGGTCAAACCCACGGCGATAAGACCACTCGGTCGTCCACACAAGAGGGCGATAGCTGGAGCACACATTCTCAAGAGAACTAAGACACTTCAATGAACAAGCAATTTGCCTGCTAAGAAGAATGATGATGATGACATTTGGCCTGGTATCATAACGTCATGCATAATAATCATGGCAAAAGCTGCAAAGTGTATGGATACATTTAATACATACAATTCAATTCTAAACACTCCATTAAGAAGTCCTTGCAATTAATCAAGAAGATCCAAACCACGATTATTCCCGTTTCTTCATCATTAGTCTCACTTGATGTTAAGAACCTCTTTTCATCCATGCCCGTGAAACAAGTCACATCCATCATAAGTAATCAAATAAACTCCTGCAATATTAATCATGCAGCAAATATAAAGCAGGCTATTGAGATATGTACTTCTTGGAATTACTTCAAATTTAGTGACACATTCTACGCACTCACTTCAGGATTCCCAATCAAATTTGTAGAATGAGAAATATTGTTATGTTTAACTCTGAATTGTACTTATCGGATAATAAAATTGTTTTAAAAGAATTTTTATTATTACACTTTCTGTTTCAACTGATCGTTGTTGTTTTCTTCTTTTCCAACGTTATGTTTGGCCCGGTATCGCATGGACAAGGATTCACATAACATCATCTGATCTCCAACGACTGCTACAAATTTTCGCTTCAACTGCCCAACGATGCAACCTGCATGTATATGCGGAAAAGACTAAATGCTTGGTAAACAGCAAACATCTCATCCGCTGCAAACTACAACTAGGCCCCTACATCATACAACAGGTCACGAACTTCAACTATCTTGGGGTAGAAGTGTCAAGCGGCAAACATCTCAAAAGGGAGGTGGAAAACGCAGTCAACAAAGCACGACGTACATATGGCGCACTAAAAAACATCATCTGGCGAAATAAATACCTATCTAATGACGCAAAAACAAGGATCTACAAAACCGCAGTCAGACCGATCCTCACCTACGTTGCAGAAATAAGGGCAGATACCGCACTCACCAACCAAATCTTCCGTACCATCAAGATGAGGATCCTCCGCTCAATAAAAGGAGTCACGTTAAGAGACCGCGCCCGTAGCCAGGATATCCGGTAAGAGCTCTAGGTCCAAGACATCACTCACTGGGTAACACTGGGGAACATGTGGAACGCATGGACGCCAACTGTATAACGCACTGGGCTATGACGGTCAAACCCACGGCGATAAGACCACTCGGTCGTCCACCCAAGAGGGCGATAGCTGGAGCTCACATTCTCAAGAGAACTAAGAGACTTGAATGAACAAGCAATTTGCCTGCTAAGAAGAATGATGATGATGACATTTGGCCTGGTATCATGACGTCATGCATAATAATCATGGCAATTGCTGCGAAGTGTATGGATACATTTAATACATACTATTCAATTCTAAACACTCCATTAAGAACTCCTTGCAATTAATAAAGAAGATCCAAAGCACGATTATTCCCCTTTCTTCAACATTAGTCTCATTTGATGTTAAGAACCTCTTTTCATACATGCTCATGAAACAAGTCACCTCCATCATAAGTAATCATTTAAACTCATACAATATTAGTTATTCAGCAGATATAAAACAAGCTATTGAGATATGTACTTCTTATTATTACTTCAATTTAATAACACATTCTTCGCACAGAGTTCAGGACTCCCAATGGGTTCACCCACCCACTTTGAAAATAACGTATTCACTACCAAGAATGCCTATAACCAACATAACCCAACATGGTACAGATATGTTGATGTTTTTTTTTTGTATTTGGTAAGGTTCAGATTGAGAATTACACAAATTTTTAACATACATTAATATTTGCGCGAGAGAAAGTGGTCAACAATTAAGTTAACTTTTTTGACCTCCTAATAAAAAAAACACAATAGCAAACTTGAATATTCGATATACAGAAAACAGAGGGCAGTAGACTATATCATACCTTTTCTTCGTTCTATCCTAAGTCCACAAAGTTAGTAATATTAAATAGTCTGATACATAGCTTCATAACAATTCCTCAATCAGATTCCGATTTTAACTACGAACTAAACACAATTAAAATAATCGCAAGAAACGCAAAATTAAGACTAAAGCACACAAATGAAGTAGAGGTCAGATGCCGTATAGAATTAGAGCTGCTTTTTAAAAGTGGAAATCACTACTAATAGATAGGAGAAAACGTATGCTGATAATTTCATGGATGGACAGAATCACTAATACCCAAGTCCTTAATGACATGAATACAAAACGAGAACTACTAAATGTAATCATCCATAGAAAATGTGGACATCTGGAGCGCAGTATAAAAAAGGGACAGCAAATATAATTTACTGAAAGTAGCCTTAGAAGGAAAAATCGATGGAAAACGTCGGCATAGAAGATAGAAAACAACCTGGTTGGAAAATATCAAAAACTGGCTCAATATGACAACAGCAAAAATTCTACATCTTGTGTGCCGCAAGGCAACGTTGACAGAAGAAGACCGACTAGTTACTATTATATCTTAATTATCATATCAGACCAACATTACATATAGATTGTATTCGATTACATTAATATAGTGCTTATATTATTCTGTCATTTCAGAATATTTGAAGACGTTCAGGTATGAAAGTCTACAGGATTAGGTAATATTAAATAAACGATATACGATTACTACTCCATCACCCATCACCACGAATGTGGATATATTATTCCAAGCATATTTTGAAGAAGTCACTTTGCAAAAAATATTCATCATCATCTTTAGCACCACAACCCCTTTTGGGGCTGCGCTTGCTCAAGAAAAGTTTCTGAGCTCTTCTAACAATTATTAATACTATTGTTATTAGAGGATTGGGTTGTTCAACCCTTTTCTTGCGGTAATTCCATGTCGCTGCACGGGTGAAGTCTTGGTCTTCACTTAATGATAGTTGCCGGTATTCGTGCAACTAAGGAAGGCGAGTAGAGGTCCTAGAAAACGTACAAAATACGATTCACTGAAATATAAGTCACCATCCGTTGAAATGAAACATTTTGTACGTAGAAATTTAGTAGAATATTGATAGTGTTGTATGGGCATTTCGGCCTTCGTCATCTTCAGGTACTAGGTTGTTGGTAGTGTGGTGGTTCTATATAAGGGGTCTTTCGGGTCAGCTTGTCGGGGTGAGTGAGAGGAGTGTGAATCATATCGAATCGATAAGACGGTTCAGTAGAAGACGCGTATGCTCTTTGAGTCGGGTTTGGAAATTGCGCCCGGTTTGTCCTATGTAGATTTTGTCACAGTCATTACATTAAATTTTGTATACTCCGGAGTTAAGTAAATGGTGGTCATCTTGTTTCAATTTTTTGATAGTCAATCATTTAAAGTGTTATATATTGTAAACTGCTGGTTGATATTTTAATTTGTGTAATCGGTATTTCATCCGTTTGGTGAGTGAACCGAGGTAGGAAATTCTGACGTGTCTTTTCTCTTCATGCTCTATACTTGGCTACATTGGGAAGCATAATTTGGGTGCTTTAACATTAATTTTGCGTTCCATGATCTGGTCTACTAAGGATTATTGTAATTGTGTTTAGTTTGGAGTTCAAATCGGAATCTTATTGAAGAATCGTTATGAGGCGATGTAACAAACTATTTAGAGCTACTAACTTTGTGGATTTAGGATGGAAGGAATCCAAGGGTATGATACAGTCTGTTGACGTTTGCTTTTTGTGGATGGAAAATTCAAGTTTGCTATTATGCTTTGTTATTAGATGATCCGAAAAGATAATTGAATTGTTTACTTCATTCTGTATGGCAAATGTTATGTTGTCATCGATGCTGTTTATGCATGTTAGAAATTGGCCTAATTGTCTATCTGTGTCTCTCCGTATACCAGAAATATAATCAACGTATCTATACCAAGTTTGGTTATGTTCGTTATAGGGATTTTTTGCAGTGAATATTTTCTTTTCAAAGTGGTTCACATAAATTTCTGCAAAGAGTAGAGAGATGGGTGAACCCATTGGGACCTCTGATGTCTATGCATAGAATGTGTTATTAAATTTGAATTAATTCTGAAAAATACATATCTCTATTGCCTGTTTTGTTTATATGATACCGGACGATTCGTGTGGGTAAATTTATATTTATGGGTTACAGTAGGTCGGCGTGAACGTTATGAATTTCTTAATGCGATTTTGGAATCTCCTAGTAGAATGAGAATTTAATTTTATTACGCCAAGTTCTTGAATTAGGCTTGTAATTTTGTGAAGGTAGTCCGGCTTATTCATGATTACTATGAGATACTTTTGCCTGCTTTGGAAATTTTGAGTTCGTTATTCTTTATATCCTTTTCAATACGTATAAATTTGTAGAAGTCGGTTCTAACTTGAGCTGAATTATTGTTATCGCGAATGATGTTGGCGAATTCTGCTCTAGTACGTCTATTTCTGAAACTTAACCCTTAATTAAGTATATGATGATGGCGAAAGCTGAAATGTACATTGTACAAACAAATCAAAAGCAAGTGAAACATGGAAATCTATCCGCGAATAAAATATCAACATTCTACTCTACTTCTCTAAAAGTAGCTACTACCGGATGCTTGTCCACAGTATCTCTTTATTAATGTCGTTCCACATCCAGTCCGCATTATATGGAACATCATAGCTATCACCTTCATTTCCTATGCGGCAGTCGCCTCGTGTACGCTGCTGATTCTATTAGGTTTCTTGATTATGTATATAGGGATCAACTTTGATGTGTTCCAAGAGACCCTGGAAGAAGCAAAGATCATGCAGAACAAAGGGATAAGACAACATAAAATCATCACCGTACACATACAGCAACTGTAGAGAGCAAACGGCTTCAAGTTGGTTTTAAAGGTTATGGACGAAAGGCTGCGAACCCCACAAATGGATGCTTCTAGCGCTGGTGATCACTGCTGGATTGATAATCGCCTTGACTGCGGCAATGATTGTAAATATCACATTTTCCGTTTTTCAAATATAAATATTTCGCATCTTGTTTTAGAAGTTCAGCGAGTTGCCTTTAGCCCAGGGGTGAGCAACCTTTATAACCAGCGGGCCAATTTCAATTATAAAGTGTTTTGGCGGACCGTACATAAAGTAACATTTATTAATAATTTACACAACTTTATTTACAATAAAGATTAAAATACAAAAATATAAAAGTAAAAAATGTAATGTTTTCATATACAAAATTTAATGCAAAATAAAAATAAACAACACACAACAGAAAGACGAATTTTCTTGAAATTTTTAATAAGAATTTTGGCACTGTTTTTTGATACTAGTTCATCAATTTCAGCCGAAAATTATGAGATGGCTACACGTACGCAGCTTTCTAATCGTTCATCACTCAGCCTTGATCGGTAGTCATTTTTGATTAATTTCATGGTTGAAAATAGTTGTTCGCAAACAGAGAGACATCATTTGCTTTGCAATTTTCGTCAAAAGCGGAAACTTCTCAGGGTTCACATAAGATTTATAAAAATTTTCGAGTTTTACTGAGTAAAATTAATTTTTTAAATTGGTATTTTATTTGAGGGGGACCTAGCACCACTAGCATCGCGGAATTTTCTTCCTATTGCGCTACCATAACGGTCACTCATCGTAGTTTCTAATACCCTCCATGAACTGGAGTAGGTCCTTCCATGAAGAATTTTGCAATTGGTGTACTGTCAATTTTTCGCTTCCGAGGAGCACTTTCCTTTTGTGGGAAAGCGTTGGGCACTCCGCTACTACGTGATGGGGTGTTTCCTCAGCTTGCTTGCATCCCTGGCATAAGGGGCTAGGAGCCAAGCCGCATTTGTACATGTGTTTCGGGAGCTTGCAGTGACCTGTGATTATCCCTACAAGACTGCGGAGTTTTCCTCTGTTGAGGTTAAGCGCAGAGGTTTTATCCTTTGGTCCTCTAGCAGGCAGGAAAAGTTTTGAGTGACCCATTCCTGGCTGTCTGTCCCATCTGTTCATGGTCTCAGTAACCGTTAGTTTGTTGATTATTTCTCTTGCGGTCTCAGTGGCGATTCCGCAAGCTGGCTCAGGTCCAATGAGTTTTCACCTCGATCCTTCCTTAGGTAGTTGATCAGCTCTCTGGTTCCCTTTCGTTTTTGCATTGCGCGGAATCCAGACCAGTGTGACAGCTCGCATGTCTGACAAGTCATTGAGCTGTTTCGCGCAGTCCGCCACTATCTTCGAACGGATGATTGACGAGGTCAGCGCCCTGAGGACTGCTTGTGAGTCAGAGACAATGTAAATCGGTGTAGTGTTCTACTCCCTTTTCATTATGTCTATGGCGCACCATTGAATAGCCGTTGGCTCTGCCTGGAATATGGTTGCATGCCATCCTAGGGCGACAAATATGCACCTATCTGGTCCTGTGCCCCTTAAATATATCAGCGCCGGCTCCGGTTTCGTTCTTGGCACCGTCCGTGTACCATATTTCCTCTCGAATGGCTTTCTGGTTATGTCCATTTGTCCATTCATTTCTTTATCACAACCTTGTATTTATTAAGGTTTATGTAGTTATTAAAGTATTAAGGTTGATGTGTTGAGTTCGTCAATGCCCTGCAATGGTCCATAGATGCTTTCTTGTGCATTGGGGTGCTGACTTTGTGCCCATTACAAGTTAGACTATATGTTGCCCTTTTCGCTTCCCCTATGACGTGTAGGTCAAGTGGCTGAAGGTTCAGCATTCTTTCGATGGCCATCAGGGGGGTAGATTTCATGACCCCTGTGGCCATACGGCATGTCATGCTTTGGAGCCTGGCTAGCTTCTTTGCCTTTGTTGTATGGTTCATATGATGAGCCCATGCTATGGCGCCATAGGTCACTATGGGTCTAACAACCGTAGTGTATAACCAGATACACATTTTTGGCGTTAGTCCTCATGCTTTTCCAGCCATTGTCCTCGTAGAGAACATTGCTCTTGTTGTTTTCTCGCGGATGTAGTCGAGGTGTGCGTTGAAGGTGAGTTTGGAGCCAAGTATGACACCAAGCAGTTTCACCTCCTTCGTCACCTCCTCTTTCGTCTCCTCGGGGAATGAGTTTCATCTTCGATGGGTTGACTCCAAGTCCTTTCTTTTGACACCATCTATCTACCTTGAGTAACGTGGCCTGCATCTTGTCTGAGATAACAGAACCGAACTTGCCCGAGATGATGATGGTGATATTGTCTGCATATCCTATGCAAAGACGGCCTTCTCCGTCTACCGTTTGTATAAGATCGTCAACCACGAGTTTCCACGGGAGCGGGGATAGTACTCCTCCCTGTGGACATCATTTGGCAACGATTGCCGCAGTATCCATATAGTTTAGTGATGTTGGAACATCGAATTTATCCACTTGCAGGTAACGGGTTCTACCCTTCTTTCTCTTAGAGCGTTGTCTATAGATGAGAAGGTTGTGTTGTCAAATGCCCCTTCAATGTTGAGAAATGCACACAGTACGATTTCCTTGTTTCCACTTTCTCGAATTTTTCTACTACTGTTTGAATGGAAGTCTCACAGGCTTTTCCTGCTTGATAAGCATATTGATTCCTATGCAGTGGTCTGCACACTGGTGCACGTTCTCTGATTTGTCTATCAATTATTTTCTCTAGCAGTTTATGTACTACCGACATCAAGTTGATGGGTCTGTATGAGTTAGGTTTAGAGTAGTTTGTTCTGCCCGGTTTGGGTATGAACACTATCTTTACCCTTCTCCAGCTGGTAGCTATGAAAACTAATGCTAAGCTAGCTTTAAGCATCTCCTTCAGTTTGGAGTGTAGCTTGGCAGTTCTCTTCTGGATAAGTATCGGGAGGATGCCGTCCTTGCTAGGGGACTTGTATGGCCTAAATATGCTTAACGCCCATTGTAGGTTTCTGGTATTTATGATTTCCCCCGCTTTTCGCCACATTCTGCCCGTACCTGTATGCAGGATGTTCGGTCTGTGGGTCGGCTTTTGTTGATCCCGGAATGTGTATGCCCAGCAGTACCTGCAGTGACTCCTCGGTATTCGTGTAGTTGCCGTCAATCTTTTTGAGTGCACCAACCTCGTGTGGTTGGTGTTTGCTCAAAGGTCTGTAGAGTTTCGCTCATGTAGCTGAATCCTCTATCTCCCCACAGTACTTCCTCCACCGGTCTTTCTTGGCCTTTTTCGATTAGGCTGTTGTAGCGGATTAAGGCTGCTTTGTATAGTCCATTCCCCGTTTCTCCTTCATGCTTCTGTCCTGCTGTTGCCCAGTTCACTGGTCCACCATACTGGTTTGTCCTTGGCCCTAGGCTTTACCAGCGGGCAGCTTTCTTCATTGGCGCTGGTAATGGCATCAGTTACAGCATCCACCATTAGGTCCAGCCCTAAGTTGCGCCTTGCCTTCGCGGGGCAGACCTCAAGTTTATCGTCTAGGGACGACTGATAAGCGTCCCAGTTCGTATTCCTTGGATTCCTATATGGTTTAGTCATAGACTGGTCTGATTCGATCTCGTACCAAATGCACATGTGATCAGAGAGACTTGGTTCATCTGCCACATGCCATCTTTTCCCATACGGTCCCACTCTACGCGACGCTAACGTAATATCGATAACTTCACGGCGCGTTGAGTTGGCAAACGCATGCTTATTGCCTTTGTTTATCACCGTATGGTCGTGCTCTAGTATGAAGTCTATGAGTGACGCTAGTGTTGCAGTAATGGGGTGCCCAGTTGCTCCCCATACTTGAAAAAGTATTCAAATGTCCACTTTTCTTCGAAATGCCTGTACCTATCTGCAACCTTCCGTTCTTTTGTTTGCTTTCCCAATATGCTATTATGGATTAAAGATTTGAAAATTAAATAAGTTAATAGGAAAAAAATTAATATTACCTTTTTGAGAATAATATTGCACTCACGCTTTTCGAGAAACACAAGAATTACTAAAATTGCTAGTTTAGTCGCCGACAAGCGTGCATCTCGCCACAAGAAATCGCGCAGACGCGGCACGTTCGTGTTGCAGGTTTGAAAAAGTCGCCGACAAATGAGTAACTCGTCATAAAAACGTGCTTTGGTTTAGTAAGTATTTTAATAGTAATAATAGTAATTTTATAACGATATTGATTGGAGAAAGTCGACACAATAAATTCAATTTTAGAAATGCTTGGCGTGTTGCTCATCCCTGCTCTAGCCCATTTTATCGTATACTTGATGGGGATCTTCGACCTGGGAAGGATGGGCGAGAGGATTATCAACCTTGTACCTTCAATACACTCAATTGAATACATTGTAATTAATCTAGAATTCATGTTTTTAGAACGAGTTGCGTAACATCACTATTTATGCCTTAACCTGGGACGGTGATGTTCAGGCGGCAACAGTGCTAATGTTCATGAATTTAAACTCCAGGCATGGATTTGAACTTCCCATTAGAAATTATGTATTCGAATGATGAATTTCGATGAATTATTAGTGGGCAAAGTCGCTGCTTGCCAGGCAAGAGAAAAGGGTTCGATCCCTGGATGCGCGCTTCACATTCTGCAAGTTCTATGACCTTTATTCACCCTAGTAGGCGCATCAACATCGACAACCATCGTTAAGAGATGACTTCTTCACTCGTGCAGAGACACGGAATGAATTTTATAAAAAGAAGTTACGGGGTATTACCTAGAATTACTACACCAGGCTTACAAGCAAAATAGGAAAAGTGTGTATTTCGCTAACCGAAGGAGGGCGACGCCATAAGCGCGAGAAGCGTGAGACGTCCTGTTCTGGGGCCAGCCAAGCGGGGAGCGCTCTGAGCCAGGCCGAACCGAGGCGTGTGGCATGAGGTTATCTTGCGTAATCTTGTATGATTTTGTTAAATCTTGTGAGATCTTGTGAAATCTGTACATGGTGAAATTGGTTTCAACTCGATAATATAAAGTAAACCATTTCAGTATTCAGCT
>JAAAKC020112923.1:0-10124 GCA_010014765.2 Aenictocupidus jacobsonorum | reverse complement strand
GCGAGGTATGCGATTTCATTCGTTCATTTCACAGTGCATGCAAGGGGATGCAAAAAAGGGCTTCAGCGACATGAAAGATGCTATTTCGGTAAGCAATCCACGATAATATTGCAACTGTGCCACACTGTTACAACCTGCAATCAAACTCGTGATAATTTTATCTCTCTTGAAATTCGGTTAGTAAAATTGCATTTCTTGCAAAATTGTGTAATTACATTTGGCATTATTATATCTAGTAATATAGTTGTGATCTTTTTTACAGTTGATGACTGCTTAGTCCAATTATAGTGGTAATCCAGTTCTAAAACAAAAAACATTTTCTATGTTCGGATAGAATACGCTGAAAAACGATTCCTTGCATCTCTTCGTTGTAATTCCAAACTGGTGAAGGGACATCATATTGTACAATTGAACCAGCAGTTTTCTCATAATACAACTTTAAGACCGGCAGGCCGCACACCGCGAGGTTGATAGCTAGAAAACAGTTTATGAATTTTTAATGTTTTTGACTATTTACATAGTTTTTTCCTTTAAAATCGGCAAAACGATTGAAATAGATAATTTTTATTGGGGTATTACATTATAAAAGCTCACAATCTACACACAACGCATTCCTCAATTCAGCCTCGTCTTAGCAAAATCAGGCGCTTATATTTGTTTCCATGTAGAATACAAAGTTTCCATAACATACAAAAACTAAAATGCCGATTTGGATCATCACAGCGCGAGAATACCTACACTAAACATTTTAACATCAAACAACAAAAAAACTTCCTCGATAGACCAAGAACACAAACGTACTCTAATGTAATTCACAAGCGATACAAGAATTCAAGGCGTTGTCGTGGTGAATAGGGCCCGCACCGCAGCATCATCATCCCTGGAGCATGGCTTAATCAATTTCTCGCCGCCCGACAATGGGCACTCTTTGTAGTAGGCAATCAAGTCCGCTGCGAAAACACACGTTGTTAATAGAATGATTGCGCGTTGATTTCGCGCAAACAAATTCCAAGCAGGAAGGGGGAGGGGAGAAGTACAAGCGATGATGGGAAGAGCACGAGTCGGTTGGACAGTAATACATTTAAAGTGCGGTAAAATTGTAGGCGGAAGTGCGCCAGTTGTTACGTGCCATACGCCTTCGAAGCGGTTTTAAGTTAAAAATTCATTGCAGACGTCATTCTTCGAAGAGGCGAAACAGCTTTGCCCAACGCGAGAGTAACAGCGACAGAGAAGTATACATCGTTTAATTAACTGCACGAATCGCGGCGAAAGTTTGTGTGATGCCGCGCAAATGGTTGAATTTCCGGGAGTTTGAAGCCGACACGTTCATGCAGCGCATCATTTTTGCAACACGAACGAAGTTTGGCTTATGCTGTGCTCTCTGAAAGTCAAGAAATTAACAATCAGATAGCTCGGGATATTTAGCTTTGCTCGACGAGCTGCTGTACAGATTGTGACGCCAAGCGCAGTAGGCGCCATCTCATCATTCAGCGTTGAGCAGGCGGGCTCTGGCGTGAAATCACTGGTTTGAAATGAGCAAGTGCAAATCACCACCATCTGAGGAGCATCAGCAGACGGACGCTCGGTGACCGCCCGTCCACCATCTGTCTTCATTATATCTTCATGTTAGCGTAGAAGCACCGTTAAAATGAAATTATGATTGGCTCAGTTAGTGCGCGACGCGCTTTGTGCGTATATCTTGCTGGAATGCATGCGATTGTATCGCGAAGTTGGTGCGACCGAGGAGAAGCAGAAGACTCAGAGCCTATTAGTGTTAGCTTGAGCTTACCAAGAGACTTGTGCTCGACTGGATTACTGCCCAGGAACGAATAGTTATTGGCAGCAGAGACCAGATAGTGCTTGCACTTGTCTTTCGTCTTATAGGAAATTGCATATCCCCAGAGCTTCTCGGACAGTCGCACAAGAAACGTACCGACTGGTTGGTTCTGAAGCAGGCTTTCTGCTTCAGCCCTCGCGATCAAACCTGAAGAAAGCATTTGTTAGACACATTTTGCTGGAAACTCGTGGCGTTACCTTACCGTGGAAATAGGGTTCGATTTGATCGAGCTGATCAAGTCCGGCTCGCTTGGGTATTTCGGATCTTTTGAACCAATCCTCAACGGCTTGCTTCCCGGGCGGAACACCGGGCGTCACCGCGCTATACGCCGACTCCAGCTCCAACTTGCACGTGGTCAGTCTATGTTCTTCCCTCGCCTTGCGCGCGATTTCGCGTATCTGCTGTTCGGCCTCTTTGGCTTTCCTTTCTGTGTAGTGATTAAATTCGGAGTATGAATTGGGTCGAGTGTAAAATTGTGATGCATGCGCCTACCTTGCTCCTTCCACAACTGCTCGTGCTTCATCTCGGCCTCCTCCGCCTCCTTGGCGGCCTGCATCTGTTTGGATTGGATAGTCTGAAGGATCTCGCAGGTGCGCTCCTCGGTGAGGCGGCGCTCCCATAGCGCGACCTTGTCCGCCACCTTACGCGTGGCGTTGCGCTGGTTCAGCTCGTTCAGCACGTGGCTGGCATCTATCACATTGTACTTGTTCGATTTGTGCTGGTAATGGCCGATCTTGTAGTTGTCCTTAATGCTGGCGGGCGGCGGCGGTTTGATCTGCTTCTTCTGCAGCGCGTCCACCGAGCAGTAGATGTCCTCGTCGCAGTTAGGCGTGATGCACTCGATGAGCTGCTGTCGGAGCGCTTCCGCCTCGCACTCAGCCAGCTGGCGTGCCTTCTCGATCGCCTCCTGCTGCAGGATCTGCGCGATGCTTATGTCGTCTCGGTGCTCCCCCATCACCCACACCCACGGCTCGCCGTCCGCGCCCTTCATGAACGATACGCTCTTCTTGTTGTTGCGGCTGTTCGGTCGCCCGTCGGGGCCGTCCTTCCGCGTCGTCTGGGAGCACTTCTCGTCCCAGAGCCGCCATCGGCGCACCTGCTCCTCGCGCATTTTGCAGAAGAGCGTCTGCTTTTGCGTCTCATCGAGCCCAGTGAGTATCTCCGGGTCCACGTACAAGTCGCGGAGAATCTGCCGCAACATCTGAAAGCAACGGAAAGCGGAGAAGCGGTCAGGTCGTGCGATGGGTCAACGCGTTCTCGAAATAAGAGCGCTGGGTGTGCACCTCACGGTTTTGAACTTTTACAACGAGGCTCGCTCGCAGCGCCGAGAAACCGCGGGTAACGTGCGTTGCAGTGCGGAATTCGCTACTTTGCGTCCATGCTGATCCGGGCGCGGGCACGAACGGGGAACGGGTTCTTATTGTTAGGTTCCGAGCGGCAGCACACAATTCATTGCGCAATCGGACTTGAATAATTAAATGTCGAAACCGAGTTACTAATCGCGCAATGAATCGGATTAATTACATGCGGAAAAGTTGCTCGGTGGCGACTGCCGCAAATTCCAATCGTGCATAATAAACGCTGCACCTGCGGGCAGTTGGTGCCTCAATGCGCTGGTTATTACTACGCGGAATTTTTGGGAATGCCGCTGAGATACCGCCAGAAAAACCTAGTCGTGAAGCAAATGCGGACCGCCTTATTATACAGCATTCTGAAGCAGTTCTGAAGAACGCGCGCGCCGGCTGGGCCCGCGGCTGAAGAACATAAGCGCGCTGTGGCCGCTCCGAACGCAGACGCGACCGAATTGCCACGACTGCCGCGCAGTTCGGCGCACGCAAACGAGGCTGCCCGCTTGCATGCTGCGCTTTTCGTTCGCTTTTTGCATACGGCGTTGCAGTGACTTCGCGTGTGCGTGCGCGTATCATGGATGCGTTCGGCGCGGCGGCAATTACGGCGCGTACGCAACGGCGGGCGGCGCAACCGCGAGCCCCGCCACGCGCATATCGAGTTTTCCCCATTGACCTGATATTTCAAGAGCGGCCGCTTTGCGCCGCACGCCCCGCTAAGCGCGAGTAACGGGTCCCGGCTACAATACGGCAGCTGCGACGGCTGCGACGGACGACGCTCCTGAGCACCGTCAGCAAGAGCGACACGGACCATCCAAAGCTCCAACGGAGCAAGCGCCGCGACACCAAAAAGCCGCCGAGCGCCTACTGTAAATGAAACTGCACTCGAAATCGTTGAAGTAACAGCGCGCGTGGCTGGAACACACATCTCGGCTGCTCGCGGCGCGCGTTTTTACGAAGTCATTAGTTCGGCCTGGCGCTGCCACTACTACTGGGAATTCTCACCGGCCCGCCGCAGCGTTCTGTTAAGATCGAAATTAGATACACGTACTCGTACTCCTCCGTACCTACTCAACTTTCTACTTATTGTACGATCACACTGCGTGCACCGGGTCGCCCGCTCCCCTCCATTTTGGCATTCAACAAACCGTAATCTCTAAATAAACACACAAATCAAGCGCACGAGACGACAAGTCTATCACCCGCGATTATGCGCTGGAATGAAGTCGGACGAATACGCATGCGCACGCCGTGGCGCACAAGCGGACTGGCGGAAACAAAGCCCGCATTAAACAAATATTTACAGAATGAAACCAATGTTCAAGCGGCGCGCGCGTCAACCAGAACCTTCTAGAAAACTAGATCAATTTCTTTTCCGCAGTAATTCCTTTTCATTTGACGATTGCATTGATACAGCGCATGCATATAGGTGAAACGCACGGACGGACTGACTGGGATTTATTACCGAAGCAAAAGAAGAATGAAGAAGATGAACGAACAATGCTGTAGCGCGCTTTTAAAACTGCATTCGGTGCACCGCTTGAAACCATTTTTCGAATTGCGGAGAAATCTCGCGCAATCAAAGTGTAAAATATAAACAGTCACCAAGTTACCGAGTTGAAGATCGGTACAGCGGCGAAAGGTGAAGGCGACGTTTCGCCATCAGTTTGTAACGATTGGCAATGAAATTTACCGCACCGTTTCCCTCACCGGCGCCGATTTTAGCGAGATGAGAACCAAGAAGATACCAACCGTCCCCACCCAAGAAAAGGCAAACAACACTCTACGCCGCTGAGGCTCGTCGGCGCTTGTGTGTTGAAATGGATTCCCGACCGAGACAATGAACGTCAGATCACGGTGCTTGTGCTCGACTCATACTCACACTTGCTTAACTCCATACAGCTCGCACACAAAGCGCGTTCACATTGAATATAAATGGTATTAGTATAAAACAACGCCGAGCGACAATGCAAAAGACGAGGCCTAATGTCACGAACGCGCGCTGGTGCTGCCTTCGCTGGCCTTCCCCTGCAGCGCGCAAATAACGCGCAATGCGCAGACGCACAACGCGAGGTTAGGTTGAGCTCGATGTACCCAATGCGCGCAAAACTTCAGCAAATGCTATGAAGCGCAAGGTGAGACTGGGCCGAAGTCGTGCACGACGCTGGGTGGCTGGAACGATTGCAACACATACTGCTGCCACGCATTGTGCTTCGCCGAATGTGCGTGTGTCGTGCGACTGCACAGTAAACAAAAAAGGTAATCATCCGGCACTTTTGCGATGAGCACACAGTGCAGGACTCTTGCGCGCGCTGCGCTGCAAAGGCGTGCACAAATGGAGATCAAACACAGAACAAAAAATGAAACGCCACCAGACGACGCGCATAATTAATACGGTAAGAGTCGCGCCGGCGCCGGTATTACATTCAGTGACAAATGATTTCGTTTATTTCGCTCCACTTTAGCGCAATTCTCCTTTGTAGCATGCGCCGTTGCGCCCAGCAGTACGGCCAACGACTTACATTATTTCGTCTAGTCAAGAGGAAGTAACTGCGACTGACACTGTACAAGTGGGAACCGCTGAAATTACGTCAGCGAAAATTGTGTTTGCCTACGTGGTTCACGTTTGCAGCTTTCAGTGACAAGAGGTTCGTTAATTATTGTGAGACGTATATACCGGCTAGCGGCTCGCCTTACAAATGCAGGCCGCGCCGCACTGCGTGGGAGCGTTATTTCGGCGCAGCCACCACACGCCACGCCAAGGCGACATGAGAGACAAGTGAGTCATGATGTTCCAGAACAAGCGCCGCGTCTGGAAACGAAGCGCAAGTCAATTCGGAACAGCTAAGGGAAAAGCACGCTTTAGTCACGCACCAGACGGACGTGCACGTTTGCAAAGCGCAAATATTGAATGTTCTGATGTTGCAGTTCTGATAATTCTATCATTCTAAAATTATAACATAACGCTACCTATGTCGTCAGCTCAGTACGTTGGAGCTAAGGGGAAGACGTCGCCGCTTTCGCTCCCGCCAAGATGCGCCAAATCGCGAATAATTGACGCGTTTTTTTACTTTCTATGAAACGAATTCAATTTATTGCTTTATTAATATAAATAATTCAATTCCGCGTTACTTTTTGCTGCCAATTAGCGTGGTGAATAGGTTTGTTGTAATCGAAAGCAAAGCTGCCGGCAAAGCATGCTGGCGTTAAGCACGATCACATTGGATCGGTGCGGTGAAACTGTTAGTTAGCTAGGAACGTGGATACGAGTTGCGCTGGGCATTTGGGAGGTCATTTGGGTAGCGAATTTAATTTTGATGAATTTAATGCTAGGCAGTTCGTTAAGCCCGTACTGGCTAGCGATGTGCGCAGTGAATAAATATGTGTGCGCTTTGTGGTGGTGTGCGGCATATATTAGAAGCACTTTCAATCATTCTCTTTGGACACCGGCGAAACATGAAACCGCCGCGGCGCCGGCGGACGAGCTCGTAATCCGCAACTTGTTACGTTTTTCTTCTTCAACTTTCGGGAGTTCTCCCTTAGCCTGTGTTTTTCCATCTTAGACCTCAGCATTCTGTTGATGCTGAAGCCAATTTGGTCTCCTTCCCCTCCCCATTTTTCTACATGTTCGCTTGCTGTCCTTCGCGATGTGCACTTGTCAATTGTCTGGCACTCTAGGTAATTGTTTTGCGATTTGGCATTTTTACGCCGGGTAACTGTTTCAGGGAGCAGCGTCGAGTAGTCAGCGGCATTCAGTGTAAATGAAATGCGAACGCATTGCGCACAGGATAACGATAACACCACCGGAAGCGGCGCGCGAGCTTATCATCATCGAGCGAATTCCCGAGTCACACGGTGTGCACGCAGACCTAGGGAGAAAATTCATATTACATTAGGTGCGTATAATATTCACTGACACGCACGTACCTCGGAAATTGGATTCCTTGCTTACTTCTGAGAAAAAGGCCAGGTTGTTCCTCGGCAAATTCCAGACCATCACGAAGGCAAACATAGTCAAGAAGTCAAAAAAGTCGGGAACACCGAAGAAATCGAAGAAGCCGAAGAAGCCGGTTTGATTGGTCGGCGAGGAGAAGTTTATTTCCAATTTAAAAGCTCCTGTGTCCTCGACTGGCCGGTCGGCACGCGCGGCAAGAAAAGAACGCCAGCGGAGAACACGACAAGACACATTATGAATGTAAATGATAGAAACAGGCTAGCGCGCGCAGGCCGACCCGACGAGTCCCGCACCGGAAATTCTTATCACCGCACCACGCCACATGCAGCGCGCAGTAACCGCGCGCGCAAATCGTCATACAATTCCACATCATGGAACAATAAGTACGATGAATCAGCTTGACTCACCTGGACGCGCCTCCGAAACAATGACTAAATTAGCTTTTAATTAGCTCCGATGGCAGTGAATTAGGAGAACCGATCGAACGTGAACGCCGGCATGCTTTTTGCGAGCCGCATAGAACAGAAAGCAATCAACGTGACATTGAACCGTGAAGTTTTCGATGGGAATTACACCGGCGGTGCCGTGTAACGCAGCGCACCTCTTACTTCTTGCTACCGGGCCGTGGCCAGTCCACCAAGGCGCTCCACACGCCCCTGGGGCGACGAAGTATCCAATCCTCGCGGTCATGCGAAACTGTTATCGCAATGCTATCGTCGCGCCAGCGCCGCAACGCGGCGACGATACTCACCGCGGTATTTCTTAATATCGAACGCCTTGGCGCGAAGACGACAACGTTTGAAATCGTGTCACATTGGTGAGATTATGCGTCCTTTGTGCGCGACTTCCGCACGACGCCGAAGTGTTGCATCATTTCTGCAGGAAACTGTTGCCGTGTCGTAACGCGTTATATGATATTCGGTTGCATTCGACGAGTATCAGCGTGTCGCAATCTGCACCGCGAAGATTCGCGGAACAAAGAGCGACTAAATGCCGAAATCGTTACACTTCGTGTCATGTTGAGTCGCGGCTGTATGTGGCGCACAATGCAGAAAGTGCACGACATGGTTCCACATTGTAGACATGCCGATCAAGAGTAGAATTCGTGCATGCTGTTCATGCTTGTTGATCAGTTTACGACTGTCACCACGCGTGTGTGTTGTGAAGTGACATGCGTTAATGTCAATTAGACTCCGAAAGGAGGTAAATGAAACAAATGTCGTTTGTTTTAATTTAAGCGCACTTGCTAAATTCATCTACCACACATATTCTCATACTGACCAAGTTGTCGGCTTGGAGATGATTGCATTAAATTAAGTACTTCGGGGCGGGGGGCTCACAACTCTAAACAAGTTGGAAATTGTGACTAGTGCAGAGCAGATTATTTGCGTATTGAGTGGTCAATAATGTGACCACGACCCAGCAAATTGAAGATAATTAATTCAGCGAACGTGTTTAGAGCGCTTCTGCTAAGGGCAGACAAATCCTTAACCCAAGCCAGAAATACACCTAGGGCGCCAGGAATAGCTCCACAGTTTCTCGGAGGTCTCTCTTCTCGACGTTGTCGCCGTACGCTCAGCGCAATCGCAGGCATGCATGACTTTAGACGTTGCTGTTGACCTCTCTCAATGTCTCATGAACGCCGCAGCGTGCTACGTCTGCCCCCAACGGCATTAATTGACTGGGCGCGCGAGCGCAAAAAAAGGAAAGCAGCATGCGTAGAAGTGCAAATAGACGAACGCCGATGCAACGTTCCAGACGTGACACATCCGTCGAGAAACTGCGGGCGCGAATCTGGCCAAGAATAGATTACGCCGGCCGCTTCGGCACGCAATTATCAACCGGCGCCACAATGCTAGTGAGTACTTATTGACTCTCGACAGAATTGGCATTAATTATGCCGATTTGGAGGCTCGCTGAGCGCAGTTATCAGCAGGAGGAAGCAATAAATTACTCCGAAGAAGGCAATACGGGTTGAGGAAGCTGACGCGCGCCAATCTTTCCACTGTTATTGAAATCGAAACGTCGCGACCGCGGAATGCGCGTTATACGCCGCGGCGCCGCTGGCTTGCAAAGCAAGCAATTTTGAATATCAACATTTAAGTAAACCGCGCAGGCAGCGTGCGAGTCACGCACGTGCTGCGCTTAGAGCAGCAACAACGAATTTCAAGCCGCCGGCGGAATGTAAGAAATTTTGCCTGCAATGCACGTTGTGGCAGGACAATTTTCTATGTAGTCCGCATCCAGTCAGTCAAACAATGTTTGCTCAAGCAATTTATAATCGCTCATGAATGACGCCTTCACAGCTCCCGCAAAACCACGTCTTTCGAGCATGTAACAGCGCAAACTACGTAACGCGCATGGAATTAAACAATTAACCAATCAATGCGCATTGTGACTTGACTGATGCTCAACGTTGCGCGTGTGCGATTGTAAAGGCGCGTTGGGCATACGCTGAAATAAAATGCAAATAACCCGAATGGATACTGCGAGTGAAGCGAGCTGCCGCACGCAGCAAGGCGCACTGCGCATATCGAATAATGAAACAGAAACGATGAACGGTGAAAGCAATTGTAGCGCGGCGTTAGAATTCGTCACTCGCCGCGATAAATCACCTTCGGCGTGCTGACCAAATCGGATTCTTTCACATCCTTGAAATGCCAATACGAACAAAGCGCACCGCGAAAGGGCAGGCGCACCACGGAAGCTGGATACTGACCTTTACGCTACCAATCCACCCGTATGTGCGCGTGCGAGGTTGTCCGCCTGTGTCCTTCGTCTCTGCTCGGCGCACGTTGATCACTGATCCTAGGGTGGTTCAACGCGGCGGCAGCACGCGCACACCGCACGCGAGGATAACGCTGACGACGGCGCCGAGCCGGGTCAAAACTCGGTGGGCGACGCGCGGGCGGGCCGGAGGCGCCTGACGACGCGTATCAAGTCCCGAAGTGACGGCGAAGGCGTCCGGCTTGCGTTTGAGGCGCAC
>JAAAKC020112901.1:0-10133 GCA_010014765.2 Aenictocupidus jacobsonorum | reverse complement strand
GACGGTTCTAAATCAACTCCCTCTAAACAGGTGGTCAAGAAAACGTATGTGAAGCGCACGCCCGGAAAACAAACTGACGATTAATGATAATGAATGATTGAAATTATGAGAGTATGATCTATTTAATTTGGGTACTTATGCTAGATTACAATTTTGTAATCCAAATTTACTTGTAGAGAACCACTGGAAAATAAAATTTAATATGCTATTGTATGCGAGAATATAAGACGCGTTATTGAGCACTTCCCAGCATGCATGGGGTGAAAATTTATTATGGCTTCAATGGCATTTTTTAGCTGTGCACGGAGGGAAAAGGTGAAGATTAGACTGCAGGTTTGGAAACTAGCAGTGATATTTTTGGACAAAAATTCGAATTGCGTAATATTGACGCGCATTTCCAAGTACTTCCCCGCATGGAAGGGGATTACACCGGAAAAAAACTTGATTTACGTACCGCGCTCGAAAAAATGGAAAAAAAAAACGGAATTTCCACGCGATGCTATAAGATTCCGAAAAAACTTGCAGTGACCTTTAATTATCCCTGCAAGGCGCCGGAATTTTTCTCTGCTGAAGTTAAGTGCAAAGGTTTTATCCTTTGGTCCCATTAGAGCTAGGACTAGTTTGGAATGACTCACTTATGGCTGGCTGTCTGTCCCATCCGTTCATGGTTTCAGTAACCATCAAATTGCTAGGCTGAGTGTTGGCCTCAATTAAGGGTATCTGCAATTGGTTCAAAGATATACAGAAGTTGGTGGTGGATGCTATGATTTGATGTTGAGTCCTTCAGTGTATTTCCATAAAATGCAATGCACAACACTTTGTTGTGATTTGAATCCTGCAGTGACAGTCAACCTAAAATAGTACTTTTATACCAATCAATAAAGGCACTTTCATTTAACAACCTTCAAAGTAATGTAATTACCTTAATTATAATGAAAATTTTAATACCATTTTGGCCACTCCATGTAAGTGGATATGGTTGGTGATTTGAAACAAAAGAAAATAGTTTATAGTTATTACACATTCAAAATTTTGTTTTACATTAGGATATAAATAAAAATTCTAAAAATTATTGAATAAGGCTTACCACAGTCTGAATTAACAGATTTGACGTACGAGCAAATGGGAGGTGAAGCTGGAGTTTGCTAATTGATGAAGAGGAAACAAGAAACGCCCCATCAACGCGAAAGCCGTTGCCATCCTAAATGGTTTCCCACTAAAACTTATAAACGAAAACGCACAGCTGCATGGCCGGGGCGCGCACGCGTAGAACGGTTAAACCAAACAAAACCACCCATTTCTACCATTATGACGGATTTAATACAATATTTGCATACTTTATTTATGTATTAGTCATGTTGCATTGAGTAAAATACAATTTCAACGTCTTATTTATATAATCAATTATTATTATAGAGAATGTACAAGTAACATCCTTGCAAATGACACATCTTGTTTCACATCATCTTCAATTCAATTTATACACTTCATAAAAATCAGACATATTTCTTTCTAAACAAAGACAACAAATTCGACGTACAAATAATATTGACAAAAAATTTCAAATTGTTAGACAAAATAAAAGTGGCTGTGAATCTAGTTACAAATTTCTTTGGTAGTACTAGCCAGTTGTGAAAAAAAAACATAAAAATTAACATCGAGGACAAAAGAAATGTGTGTAAAGTTATAATTAAAATAAAACAATAATACATCTACCACTCACACAACAACAATAATAAAAGTTAATGCACATAATATTGGCAATATTCAGTTAGTCTAATATAATTATAAATCTGGTTTTGTTGTATATATTTCTATAAATATAAAAAATAATATGAAATCATCCGTTTCGTTTACGTGTAGACACATGGACTAATATTAACGCTTTTTGAGACAATTGGGCATTGGATACGTTTAGCTCGATGAGAATGTGAGCGGAGAGAATCAAGTTAAACGTGTGCCTGTCTTGCGCGAACAACGTATGCAATAAAGTTAAGAGAAATTTCTCGAAAAGTGCGAAGTCGCAACTCATTAATATCGCCGTTATCTTTATATAAATATTTACAACATCTCTTCATCACCAAAAACCTACCTATACACAGAGATTTATCGAACTTACAGTAATCATTTCATAATAAAATTTATAATATATTTTTATATAATAATAGTTATATTTTCTTGCAAATGGTATCTTAAGTGTATTTTTTCGAATTGATTCACATGAGATTCACATTGTTAATGTTTAATTATTAAATGCTATCATATATATATATATTTGCAATAACTATAGCAGTACTTACGGTAAGTAAATAGTTTCATATCAAATGGCTACGCTTTGTTATTGTCAACAAATCCTTACAAGCTATTACCTCACACACCATGGAAATATTTATATATTATTATTTAGGTACAGTTTTATATATTCTTTCCTCGCTCGGTTTTATTTTAATTGGAATGATTCATTCATATCTCGCTCTGTTTGATCAAAAGTTATATTTTTTCGCAATAAATCATAGTTTTTTTTTGTCCAATTAGTAATGTTACTTCCATGCGCATGTACAAGTCCCTTCGACATCACTAATATCGGGTAACACAATCACCGTTTTCCTTTTCTTCTCGGCAAACACATTTGTCTTCTTAGGTCAATTAAATGCGTATAAAATTTATCGTTAGATAGTTCTCGTCTCGTCCGTGAAATCTCTCATAATCAATAAATAAATACGACGACTTGCACCATTTGTTCATTGTATTTGTTATCCGTTTGTTGGGACATCTATTATATCAGCACTAAGTATTGTCATGAAAACGTCGCAGTGGACGTGTGTTTCTTTAACTTTTTCTGCGTGAATTATAACATTATTGTACTCATTTCGTTTCTTCGTCTTCGTTATTCAAGTGAAAAGGAAATTACTAAGGACTACCTAATCGATGTTTTAGAAACCAAATGCTTACCTATCTACAACCGGTTTCGCATCTCATTAAATCTCAAATGTTGCTAAAACTCCTCTGTATATTCCGTCGCTGAAATATTTATATCTTTGTTTCCTTTAGTTTTGTAATTTCATTTAGTTCTATAATAAATTCATTGGTATGGCACTTAAATAGCATCTATATATATATATAATATATATTTTTTATATTTTTGTTCGTATCGTACATATCTACAAAAATGCTTTTAAATAAAATTCGAATTAACTCTACGCGTAACGTTGTTTTGGCTCGTTGTCGTGACTCAATCATGAATACCAATATTAAAAACACACGTGATTTCGCCTCAATAATGTTGATTTTGAAAACTTAGAGAAGATTGCATTGGAGAGCGCTGTGCCTTATTGCAATTGGTTTGCTGTTGATTGCACCGACTGACTTAGAGACATTATCGAATAAATTGCTATATGGCGCCCACAAAATGCCTGCAAATCCATTCGAATTCACAATTCCAAACTGGTACCAAAACATTAAAATCCTCTCTGTATCGCGTGGAAGACAGTTGGATTCGTTACAACTGCTACGACTCTACGTTTTGAGTATTTAACAGGTACCGGCCGATAAACACAATTATGCTAAGTAAATAATAACTTTCAAATCATGTGAGCGCGAACGTAAAACTTGATGTTTTCGTTTTTGATGCTTTGCAATTTTAGAATGTGTTCTTACTTTCGTTAAGTTGGCGTTCAAGCTGGTCGCTTATTCTCTGTAGGGTTTGCAGTAGGAGTAGCGATGGTTCATGTGCTGGCTATAGGAACCCGAGTGCGAAAAGCGCTTCAAGCATTTCGAGCACTGAAACGGTTTCTCCCCGCTGTGAAGACGCTTGTGTTCCGTGAGGTGATGCTTGTGTTTGAACGCCTTTGCGCATTCGTTGCACTTGTGTGGACGTTGGCCTGAAACGAGCCATTACGCCGTTAACTAAACGAAGAACTGGGACATCGCCGCCGTGCAAAAGAACATTTGATGCGGTTACCTGAGTGCTCATATTTGTGGCGGGCCAGTGAGCTTTGTTTCGCAAACGATTTATCACACTGATCGCAGGCGAACTGCCCCTCCGTCTCGCCATCCTGCGCGCTGGGACTGCCCAAGCTCTTCAGCATCATGTGGTGCGAAGACAGCTTGGCGCGCTTGCTGTTGGAATCGTCGTCGTCCACGTTCAAGTCGCCGTTTTCGCCCCAGCAGGACGAGCGCTTGTCGGAATTGGGGCTAATATTCGACATCCGGCTGCTGATCATCTGCTGCAAGCTGGGCAGGTCCGCCGGCCCATACTGCATCAATCTCTCCATGGGCACCATCGCCAAGCCCAACTTGTGCGGCTGCGCAAGGATCTGCGCCAAACGGCTGCTGTTTAAATCGATTGGCGATGGCGATCGGTGTGAGGCATCCAGCGACGAGTTGGATCCCTGGTGGTATGGCGCATGCTGGAATGGGGTGGGACTTCTCGACGACTTGCGACTCAGGTTGACGGCGAGCTCCTCGCCGGAGTCGCCGGAATGGTGACTAGACGCCGGTCTCGGCGGAGAATTGGCCGGCGACGATTCTCCCGAGGCCTCCTTTTTGAAACTTAAATCTAACGGTTGGTCGTCCATTCGCTGGTAGCTTTTGAGGTAACCCATCGTGGCTGGAGGCAGTAGAGTCGGCGCGCTGTATGGGACGCTAATGAGCCGCCCTTCCCGCCGGTCTCGCGCGCGAGTATTCTGAAACCACACTTGGACCACGCGCACGGGAAATCCAATCTGCTCGGCGATTTTCGACAACTCCTCGCGCTTCGGGCGAGGATTCAGCGCGTAGTTGTCCTTGAGGACTTTAAGCTGTTCGTCGGAAATGAGCGAACGGACTCTGACTTTGCGTCCATCTTCAGTGAGCTGCGCGTCGGTCGTCGCAATGGACTCGCCGTCCATTTCGTACTCCACATTGCGCTCGGTCCGGCGTTCACCTTCCTCTTCGTTGCTGCTGATGGCGCCGTTAAGCGATTCGCTTTCGGCTTTCGCGGACGCGTTCGTTGCCAGCACATCCTCCAATTTGGCAGCGAGCCCCTCGCTCTTCGCCTCGCTCGCCTCGGCACTCTCGTGCTCCGAGGGCGAGTGCGTCGAGCGCATCGAGTGCGCATCGTCCGAGGTGGAATTGGAATCGGAGAACTTCTGCATGTTGGCGCGGAAGAACTCCTTCGTGACGGACGCGTTCACCGTCGCCAGAATGCGCTTGACCGCTTCGAAGTCATCGCCGATGGCGGCCGCGCCGTTCATCGCCTCACGCTTCGCGCATTTGCCATCGGCGCCGTCCGCACCCATTTCCAGCTCGTCACCGCTCCGCGCGCCCGGCTCCTTCTTGATCTCCACCGCCTCGGGTTTGGCGTCCACGGCATCGCCGCGCTGCGGCTGCTGCTGCGGACCTTCCTCGTCGCCCGCCGAAGGCGACGGCTTCGGAGGCACGCACTGCATCTGCTCCAGAATCTGGCCGATGTTGGGTATCGAATACGGGTTGAGATGGCCGCCCGGCGCCGCCATGTAGAACGGATGCATCGCCGGATTCTGGAACAGCGCCGCCGTGGCCGCCGCCGCGTCGGTGTACTTGGGCAGAATCGGCAAGTAACTGTTGTGATTAGCGGTCGTGATGTTGTTGTTGATGCCGGGATTCGAGGAGCGCTTGGGTCCGCGCGTGCCCGCCTTCTCCAGCAGCGCGTTGCCGCCGGCGGCGGGGCCGCGCGTGCGGCCCAACTTTAAATTCATAACCAAGCACTTTTTCGATGTCATGTGACTAGAATACGAGCCGGAATGCGAGAATCGCTTGCCGCAGTTGCCGCACTCGAACGGCTTCTCACCGCTGTGGATTCGTATGTGTTCCTGGGGAGAAGGCAAAAATCAAAAACCAAAAAAAGACAATCGATCAAAAAGCGTACTTCGCGCACGCGTTCTGCGCAAGCACTGCGTAAATATGGCGCCATGTTACCCACCTTTAAGTGATGCTTAAATTTGAACGCCTTGTCGCACTCTGTGCACTTGAACTTTCGCAGCAGGACGCTCTCGTCGTGGCTGATCATGTGTCGCTGCAGGCGATAGACGTTCGCGAATGTTTTGTTGCAAATTTTGCAAGACTGTAATAGAAAAGCGGCACAATCAGTAATGGTAGAGCACAGGCGCTGTGCGCAATTTGCACGTGCGCTTGAATCACCACGCATTGTAACGCTGGCTTATGTTGTTAACCGAAAACACCAATGAGTCACGATTGTTTGATAGTTTGCGGGTTTTGATAAGTTCGATAACCGAACGCGCGGCGCAGAATTAATTGCAAGACATTGCAAGTGCGCGGCGTGCGGCGGGTGATAATCGTAATGTTGGTGCGGCTGCGTTCGCCATGTGACGTCACTGATCCAGCAAGTGCACTCGAGCGCGCGCGCTCGCAACATGGGAGGAAACTTTATCGTCGAAGAGACAGATATTCGACCGAGCACAGATAGACGCACTATGTATGGCTTAATGACACGGCAGTTTCAGACGAGGAGTGACGCGCGGCACGTTCAAGTGCGCGGGCGATTAAACTGTTGGCTGTTAATTAGAATTGCCACGCATCAAGCGCATTTCTTTTGCGTCTTGTTTTTAAATATGCGGCAGGCGAGTGGCGCGCTCGGAGTGTGCCACGTAGGCCGAGGCCATTCAGAGCTTTCACACGCTGCGCGGCCGAACGTCGAACCGAGCCACATGTCGCCTCTTTTTGTGTGTGCGCGCGCGCACACGTCATTAAATGTGCTTCGACATAAATGACCGCGCTGTGGTAATAAGCGCGTCCGCGCTGGACGTTAGATTTTTCTCGCTCGGCCGCGAGAACAAACACGTCGGCGGCGGTGCGCGCCGCGCGAGTTGATCATATTTATTAGCGTGCAACAAACAACTGTATTGACCTGCGCGGCCCGTATGCATGACCCGCTTCAATTAATTCGAGTGCGCCCCGGCATGCACGCATGGCGCGCAATTGGAAAACGCAGCATCCTCGCGCGGCGCGGCGCAGCGCCAGTTGACCAATTGCCATTAGGCGCGCGCCAGAGGGCAGCACATAAATTGAACGCGCGCGGGCAGCGGGCAGGGGGCAGCACTTACGACTTGCGCGTTCGGCGAATGCAGAAGTTCGTGCTTCTCCAATTGATCCTTGGTCGGGAAGGAAGCGTGCGCGCACTGGACGCAGGCGAACGGCCCGCCCGGCCCGCCGAGGCTCGGCGTCGGCGACGCCGGCGGCCCGCAGCCGTTCTCCGCGCCGCACAGCTCCGGATGGGCGGCCTCCATGTGCTCCTTCAGCTGCTGAAAGGTCTGGCAACCCTTCTGGCATTGTGGACACTTGATGAAGTAGTCGGGGGAGCCGCTCTCCTCTTTGACGGTCAGCCCGTTCGGCGCGAGGGATGGCACTGCAACACGCGGGGCGGCGGAGGAAGAAATCGATATTAGCAAATGAGGTGTATTTACATAAAGTGCATCCGCACGCCACGCGCGCGCGGCGCTTAAAAATGCACACGCTTTCAGCGCCAGTCGCCGCCGGCGATATTACCAGCGAGCGCTCTATTAAAAGTGTCTGCCGCTTATTTAACGTCAGAACGGAGCATCCTTTGTGCCGCCCGCCGGCACGTACGCGCATTTTAAAAACCATCAGGCGCGCCCGCACGACAAAGCGCGAATAATTGGGGAACGGGAGCGATATCAGCAGTGCGCTCGGCGCGAGACCGGTGGCGGCAGTGTTGGCGGCGGCGAGCGCTTTGCCCATCATCAGAGGCCCACGCCGGCGAGCGCAAGCCGATAAGGGACGACTTTACACGCCGTGTAATGCGCGCAATTACAACATTCAAAGACCGAAAAGATGTATTGAGTCTCCCATAAATGTTAGCGACGGCGGCGGCGAATTGGAAGGCATTCCTTTCAATTACGCTCCCATTTAATTGCATTTATTCGACGCTGGCGCGCGCGCACTCGACGGCAAGAGGTCTTCATCACTGTGCGCGCGTGACTCATCCCTGTTTTCACTTCCTATGCGGCGCGATAGAGAAGACGTGGGCATTGATTGATAAAACGCGGGCGGCGCGCATGCACGCGTCGCTTTATAGCGTAAATAAATAGCGAGATTAGGTGCGCACCGCGGCAGGTCGACTTTGACCGCGGCCGCGCTGAATGCGAGGTGTTATTCGACGGGCGCACAATGAAGAAAGGCGGCTTTATTGGCGGCGGCGGGCGCGTTGTTGCCGCTTCATCGAGAACGCCAGGGAGCGCGCGCAATCGCGCCGTTTCCTCTCGAATGCCACCGCCAGCGCGCATCCGGCGCACGCGGACGCGAGCAAGGGCGTGCGCCGAGCGTGGGCGCGAACGCGGCCGAGCCACGTACCTGTTCGGTCGTTCGACTCACGTGGAAGTCGCCGAGCGAGCGCCTCCTACTTTTCACCTGCGCGCCAATCGAGTTCCAGGTGAGCCGCCGCACGTGGCCGCCGGCGCGACCGCACAGGTAAAACCCGAAACCACCTGCTGATGCGCGCATCCGACCGGATTGGCGGGCGTTGGTGGGCCAACGGTCACCTTCGACGCGCGTCGCGTTCGTTTTCCTCCGCGCCGCTGCATTCCATCGCCTGCGGCAGCAATCATGCGATGCGCTCTTATTAACGGCCAGCATCAGCACTAATAATACGCGGGCGCACTCCAGTTGACCCGCTCGTTTAACCCCGCGCCGGCGAATTCAAATCCATTAAAACGCGCCGCGCGTCGTCACGAATGTTGGCTGGCGCCGAGTGCCGAGGACCAGCGCTCCGCACGTCGGAAAAATACCGCACACGTACGAGAATCAAATGCAACTCACATTGGCAGGTGTTCCACACGTTGGCGAGACTCCAGAGCCGGTACGAATAGCTGTCGTAGCACCCGAACATGCTCGCGCCGCGCGCCACCATCGCCCACTGGCGCAGCACCACTGAGCGCGCGGGCGAAGCACACGCGAGTCGTCGTCGCACGGCGGCGCAGCGGCGGGCGAGCGGCGGAGGTCGGCGCACGCCGCGCGAGGAGGTGAGCGCCGGCAGGACTAGTGTCACGCACTATCCGACCGCGCGGCGGCACGGAGCATCCCTACCTCCGGCGCGGCGCTTCCTCCTCTTCCTCCCGCCCCACCACCGCGTGCGCGGCGCCCGCGTGCGCGCCCACCACTACCTCCGCGGCGCGCACGGCGGACGGTGCTGCCGGTGCGGCCGCGCACGCCGCCCCCAAATCTCGGCGCTCCCGAAGCCCTCGATACCAAATCGACGCGCGCGCGGCGCGCTGCGCCCCCTCTGCGCGTTTCGCACCGATTTATTCAAAACAACGCCGACCGCCGTGCCCGGCTCCAAGAAGGCTATCGCTGGAAGCTCATATGCCAACAATTAAATGACTCAGCTGACGATTGCATTGAATCGGCTGGCTGTCATTAGCCGATTTCGCGATGGCCGAACCTTTGCGCAAACAGCCGACGGCAGCATTGCGGGTGCGCAAACAGAATAAATTACAACTTCAGCTCGGCGAAGTGGGCAAACAGCAAATACGCGCTGCGCTCGCTTCCTTCGCCGCGCCGCTGTTTTTATCAAAATGTGTACACAATATTCAAATGGCCGGTCGACGTAACGACGCTGCGACGGCGACGGCGGCGGCAGAATGCGTAACTCCGCGGGAAACACAATAGAAAATAAATATTGAGTTTCAACATCGGTTGTAATTGCTACGTGACATTTTAAAATCGCTGCGAGCGGACGGCAATGGAGGAATAATAATATTTGCGCGCGGATTATGCGCGCGATTGTTAACGCAATTACAATAGCGCTTTTTCGCGGCGCGGCGCGCACGCGAAATTCGGCGCGCCGCCGAAATGCGCAAATTGGGCCCGCACGGCCTCCGCTGCGAAATTATTTCAATTGTTTTAGCATAAATAGATAGGTAATTAAATGTAGATTCTGCAGGTACTAAGAACTGCTGGAAAAACATCCTCCGTTGTCAAGATATCGCGCCTTATATATTTTGGACGTGTACTTAAATGGGAAGTTCAATTTTTTTCAAAGTCATATTTCACATAGTAGACATGAAATTATTTCAATTGTTTTAGCATAAATAGATAGGTGATTAAATGTAGATTCTGCAGGTACTAAGAACTGCTGG
>JAAAKC020112759.1:0-10185 GCA_010014765.2 Aenictocupidus jacobsonorum | reverse complement strand
TTAGAATTGTTCCCAATCATTGTTGGCGATTCAAATCTGTATAAAATAAATGAAACGCAATTTCTGGGCGAGCTCAGCTCGGCTTTTGCGGCTGCTTGTATTTTGTCTGTGTCGATTCGTACACAGGTGTATAAACCAGGTGAGCGGGGAGAAGCCTTCTCTCCCAGGCAGGTAGAGCCAGCGCCGAAGAAACGCGTTTAGTCGGCCGTCGGTTCTCATGCCAGAGTGCCCGGAGTGCTTAAGAACATTGCGCTTTCCGTCGCTCAACCCAACGTATGTGCGTGCGCGCTAGTGTGTGCGAGAGTCGCGCACTTCGAGACTCAACTTCTTCGACTTCTTCTCGCGATAAGGCGGAGTGCATCCTCCTCGGGTGTGCGTAGCCTTGGCGCTAAGCACGCTGCGCTCGCTACTTGAGTGTGTTTGTGTGTGTGTGTGGCGTTGTGTTTGTGAGTGCGCGCGTGCGTGTGTGTGGCGGAGCGTTCACATGCGTGTGTGATATGTCTGGAATATGGCCGAAAGCTCGTTCGAGACCTGACTCAAGATGGCTACGCTAGGGCTTTCCAAGGTGTTCATATTGGACAAGTATTTCACAGAATTGCAAAAGTTCTGGGAGACCGAAAAGAAACTTCAAGGTGTGTATGCTGTTCATCTGAATGCTCAACGGTTGTAGGAAATGTGCAGGCCGGCGGCATGATAAATGTTTATGAAAGCACATTTCGCACCCAAATCCACCTAGTGCTAATCACCGGTCGAACGCGCTCCCCCACCGAGATGCTGTTACAATTACTTTCTCTGAACAGATGTGAGCATATGAAAATGCTCTTTGAACATTGCGCAACACTCCTCGAACCGCTACAGCGAAGGCAGCGTCGAGAACGCGGAACTGTTCTATTTGTCTTCACAGAATTTGCTCGTAATTCCATACTTTCTAGTCCTGCAAAATTGCATATCCACAGTAATATTTGTCTTTTTATTTATACTGAGGCATGTTATTAGTAAAGTGTTAAGTTAATTTCTTCATGTAAATTTCATAATTGCGTTTACTGTTGAGTAGTTTATCATTGAATCGATGTCACTACTTCTTGTTTATACATAAAACGAGTTCTTGCTCGCCACTCACACACATTCGAGCGAAGCGAACGCGCGCGCGTGTAAGGTAACATAGAAGAGAACAAGAATAGAGTAAGTGCTTGGGCAGTTCTCCTTCGAGGAACACCCATCGCCGATGGTGTGCCTTGCTCTCAGTGCAAAGGACGAAGATGGAGATGTTACCGGTGAGACGCCAGTACAGGTCACTGAAAAGCATCGCATGCGCCGTTCTCTTCTCTCACTATTGTGTCTATTGTGCGCCTATGGCATTCAACTCAAGTTAAATTTTTATTTGGACATTACCCTTGCATTGAGTCTTCTAGCAGGACCTAAGAAGAGTCGAGACAAAGTTAACGATTTTCCATCCTTGCTAATGCCACAAAAGATGTGTACACTCAAAAATTATGTTGCGCGGCAATTGTCCGATCTATGATAACAATGCTCATTGAAACTCTTGTGTTAATGTTGTTAACGTGATATTTTGCAGATGCATCATCTTCGAACGAAGCTGTGCACTTACAACAAAGACTTCGTAGCCTCAGCACCGAATTGGTCACATTACGCAATAGGCTGCATGTGCAGGGAACACCAGCACCAATAAAAAACGCTGCGGGTGCTACCGTTCCGGGGCCAACACTAAATACGGCCCCGCAGCCGGTAGTGCCGCCAAAGGTGACACAATGCACCATCACTGCGGCTACGCTAAAAACTGAGACGAAGTCTTCGAACATCGCATCGATTACTCCCGCAGGTGGCGCTAACCTCGAGGATCTCATTCATCTTGAAGGGCCATTGACTGAGGATGCTGTAATGAAATGTTTGCAAACTCGATTTAGAGCGTCCAACTTCTATGTAAGAATCACAACTTAACATCTTGAATTGAGTGATAATGCATTCGACTTTTCAGACCAACGTTGGACCAATTTTACTCTGTGTGAATCCTTATCGAGATGTAGGAAACCCTTTAACATTGAGTAGCACACGGGGTTTGTCGTTAAGTTCTCAATTAAATAAGGTGGTTCAGGAAGCAGTACGACAGCAATCAGAGACTGGCTATCCGCAGGCAATAATTCTATCCGGTAGGTTTTTTTTGCGTCAATGAAGTTTTCCAAAATTTTAATTATTTCATTTAGGTACAAGTGGCTCTGGAAAAAGTCATGCTTCTATGTTATTGCTCCGTCAACTATTTGCCGTTGCCGGAGGTGGCCCCGAGACGGATGCTTTTAAACATCTCGCTGCAGCTTTCACCGTTCTCCGGTCTTTGGGATCTGCAAAAACAGCTACCAATTCTGAATCCAGTCGCATAGGGCAATTTATTGAAGTACAGGTCACCGATGGAGCATTGTATCGCACCAAAATTCATTGTTACTTTCTGGACCAGACTCGCGTCATAGAATCACTCAAAGGAGAAAAAAACTACCACATTTTTTATCAGATGCTAGCAGGGTTATCATGCGAAGAGCGTACTAAACTAAACTTAGATGGTTTCTCCTCATCCAATTTGAGATATCTTCAGAGCGGCGATATCAAACAAGATATGACTGAGGATTCTAGTAGATTCCAGGCATGGAAACAGTGCTTGGGTGTGCTGGGCATTCCATTTTTAGATGTAGTAAGAGTTTTGGCGGCGGTGCTACTGTTGGGAAACGTTCAGTTCAAGGATGGAAAAGGTTTAGAGGTCGATGTGAATGGCGACTCGGAGTTAAACGCAGTAGCGGGACTTTTGGGAGTTTCTGGCGCTTCACTCTTCAGGGGTTTAACGTACCGTACCCATAACGCCAGAGGCCAATTGGTGAAGTCCGTATGCGATGCTAATATGTCTAATATGACCAGGGACTGCCTAGCCAAGGCGTTGTACTGCCGAACGGTTGCAACAATTGTCCGAAGAGCAAACAGTCTGAAAAGGTTGGGATCCACATTGGGTACGCTGAGTTCAGACTCCAATGAATCAGTGCATAATCAAGCTGAAGTTACCAGCCAACATGCTTCTACAGTTGGTGGAACTACCAATGCCGGTAGTAAATCAATGGCTGCCTTAAACAACGCTGTACGTCATGCGACAGATGGTTTCATCGGCATTTTGGATATGTTTGGTTTTGAAGACCCACAGCCAAGTCAATTGGAGCATTTATGTATCAATTTATGCGCTGAAACCATGCAGCACTTTTATAACACGCATATTTTCAAATCCAGTATTGAATCGTGTAGAGATGAAGGCATAAGTTGTGACGTTGAAGTTGATTATGTCGACAACGTTCCTTGCATTGATTTGATTTCTTCACTACGGACAGGACTTCTAAGTATGCTGGATGTGGAATGTTCTATTCGCGGCACTGCCGAATCCTATGTTGCCAAAATTAAAGTGCAACATAAGAGCAATACACGCTTATGCGAACCAAAGTCCGTCGAATCACGCTTATTTGGGATACAACATTTTGCGGGCAAGGTTGTTTATGATGCTTCTGATTTCCTGGACACAAACAAAGATGTTGTGCCTGATGACTTGGTGGCGGTTTTCTACAAACACAATTGCAACTTTGGATTTGCCACTCATCTATTTGGCAGTGAACTGAAAGCTTTATATTCGGTAGATACGGTGCCACGTGGAGTAAGTTTCAGAATATCGCCCACTTCGCACACTGACCTTCTCAATGGAGATGAACCCGTGTCCACGTTGACGCAAGACTTTCACACTAGACTCGATAATCTGCTCCGAACTCTTGTTCATGCACGCCCACATTTTGTGCGTTGCATCCGCAGCAACTCCCAAGAAACGCCAAATCGCTTTGATCGAAATTCGGTAGTCTCGCAAATTCGTTCCTTGCAAGTTTTGGAAACTGTGAATCTAATGGCAGGGGGATATCCTCATAGGATGCGATTTAAGGCTTTTAACTCCAGATACAGGATGCTTGCCCCATTCTCACGATTGCATCGTACCGAAGAGAAAGTTACTGAAGACTGCCATTTAATTTTGCAACACGTAGTCGATCTTATTTCGAAGCATCACAACCCGTCTGTTTCAACTAGTTGGGCATTGGGCAAACGTCATGTATTCCTCAGTGAAGGGATCCGCCAACACTTAGAAAATTTGCGCACTGACACTCGTCAAAAGTCTGCGACACTTATTCAAGCCACGTGGAGAGGTTGGAGATGCCGCTATCGGTGGGCAAATGCACGTCGGGAAAAACCAGTGATCATTGCTAATACTCACAAGGTAAATGCCCACATTACAAATAACAACACAACCAACCGTTCAACTGGAGCAACCGCTCGCCCAAGACCCCAACCAATAGCCGGCACTCCTCCACCGGATCCAAATGAAAAATGTGATCAGAAGATCATTCAACAAACGTGCAATCTCTTTGGCTTGGACTTGGAACGTCCTCCGCCCGTCCCACCAAGTCGCTCATATACGGTTGCTGGAAATACAAAACTTGGCTATCCACAGACGCGCGTGATGAAAATGTCCTTCCCAGAGGATGTTAATAGCGATGGTCCTGTCCTTCTAAAAGGTGAGACTGTCCTCGTTGTGGGTGCTTCGCATCGCCGTGGTCATTTGGTCGTCGAACACAAGCACTGCACGCTGCACGTGCCCTTTCAGTTTTTGGAGCTCAAGCAGGGCGTCAACATTTGAAAATGTTATTCTATCGTGTGTCGAACAGTATTAGCTATGCATATATCAATGAAGAAATTCAACCGTATGTTTTTAAAAACGACTGCCATATCGTACTTATTAACGAACGCGAAGGTAACTGCTTTACTGCCATATAAAGATCCGAGCGGCGCTTTGCTAGAACTTGGAAATTATAGCTAAGTTCGCGTTAATGTATTCGACATTACTTGCTAAGTTGTTGTACAAATATGTATTAATTAGTTTCTAGAGCAAACACAACTATAGTATATTTTAAATCAAGAATATATTTTTATAGCCATCTTTAAATGACATATTTATGTTTACCTGCTGCAAAATAGACCAACTCCTATAGTTCAGTACCAGCCGTGGAGGAATTATCGTTTAAAAACCGACTAAACTCCTTTTTATCGGATCTATGAAATGCCTTCAAGCCGAATTTGGAAGGAATCTTTTCATACCGAATATAAGCTTTTTCGTACAAACGATTTGAATTAAATAAACGGTAAAGCATCATTATCTGTAAATTATTACCACTGAGACAAATTATACAGTTAAACGTTAAGCCAACCTCAATTATTAAATTCGCAGTAAATATGAATGCTTCAATGGAAAGCAATGTATGGTTAATTGAATCCAGTTGATGCCCACAACCTTTACTGTTTATTGTATAAATTCCAAACTGCTCCAAATTTTGATGAATGCACCCACTAGCTGCTACTTCTGCACAACAGGAAAATGGTACCGCGTCATTCCGTACGGCTACCAAGTCTGGATAATCATCCGTATCACTGATCAATAGTTGTTCAATTACGGCTTTCTTCCTTAAACTTAACATGTCGTATTTGAGATTATATGCGAGCAATTAATTGGTACTCACATTTTAGGATGAAATGGATCAACAATAAAATTTCCCCAATTAATTTCATACCAGTCTTTGTATTGCCCAGCACCACAACATTGCAGAAACCATTGTATGTTGTCAACGATGCTTTTTGAACTTTGTTTGTTTCCATATTCGTGCATAGTTTCCATAAAAGTATCTTGGCATGATCTTAATGAAAATAAATTCACTAAAGCGAGGGAGAGAGCGACGCTTTGAATGATGGTGCACGTGCTAATGGCCAGGCGCTTGTACCAAATGGTATACCCATTTTTGATAGATGATTGCAATTTACTGTAATAGAAGGATAATTTATTTTTTCTGCATTGTACCAACCGTATTAGGTACGTGCATCTGGGTTGTTCTTAATTGTACCACAGTTGGAAGTGTGATGAATCCTGTGAGGAGGCCTGCAGCCGTAGGTATACTGCAATGTAGAATCGTCATAAAATGTGAGAAAGCAAATGCTAACACGCATGTTAAGGTAATTTGAGTGACTTGAGCGATAATTAAAGCCGTGCTCAGACATATCACAGCTTCCAAATAACCCATGACATTGTGATATGATATGGTGGATATGACATTGACCTGAAGCTCGATAAAAGGATGTCAATCTGATAGACGAACAATTTTATGAAATGTGACAGTTATTTATTGCTGAGAAGTAAGTAATCAATAATTCTTTTAAACGTTTATAATGATTTTACGCGAATATAATCCACAATCAACTGGCTATCCTTATTCCATGTAGGATGCCAGTCAGATTTAGCCTGATTAAATGTTAACTGTGCCTTGGGTTCCTTATTTGTCCATGGTTTAGCTGCTTCATCAGGGAAGGAGTGACCACCTACTCCAACGCCAATCGATAGGTACATCTAGAGTCGATAAGTCACATTTAGGTATTTGAAAATAATACGCAAAATAATATTGATATACCTCCTGATCGAATGGCGCAAACTCTGTCCCACTATTCCAATTCCTTGCTCCCTGCAAGTCTAACTCTTCCGCCTTTGTAGCAAATCCCCCAGTTATGTGTTCGATTTTACCGTATTCTTGGTCATCCACAAACATAGTTATACCATTTGGTTTCCATATCATGCTGAATACATGAAAATCATCAGCCCATGATCCTCCTTCCTTTTGAATACCTCTTATAGCAAATGTTCTTCCACCTTCACTCTCTCCCAAAATGCAACCACCTGTTAATTTTTTGTTACGTCCATTATTACCAGGAAGAAAAGCAATGCGTATTTGGCCGGATTCGTATCCTTTGCCATACTTTTCATCTTTCGAATTCAGATAGAGTTCAGGGTAAATCCAATCACCTTTAGGCAGTTTTGCACGAATTTCAACATATCCGTATTTAAATGAAAACGTATTCTTTGTATTTATTCTTGCAGAGATGACTGGTGGTAAAATTATGTATGCTTGTGGTATCTTCTTGCAGTGTGAAATCTCAGTTCCCGTGCATTTTTCGCCCAAATCAAATATTTGCTTCGAATGTACAAAACCAGGCCCGTACCGATTATTAGTTAGCGTAGGCTTAATGTGTAGCAAGTGATCCTTGACGAATATGTTTCTTGAATCATCACTGTACATTACGAACTCAAAGTCTGGATCATCAGCGAACCTGTTTTCCTTTTGCCAATTTTTGAAACTTTTAGCAGCATTACCTTTAAATGTTGTCTCAAATATTAGTTGGTTAGTGCAAGAAAACTTGCTATTAACCATCGTTAATCCCGGCGTACATTCTTCTTCTTGCGGAAATGAAATTGCATCAGAAGGCTGAATTGTGCTTGTTGTTACGAGTTTATTGTCTCCTGGTTGTAACTCTGCCACCGTGAACATTTGATCATCTCTGGGAAAACCTATTTTTCTTCCATCATCTTCAATTAATTCCACATAAGTCCAGTAATGAATGACATCTCCGGGTTTCAATTTTGTTGCGGTATCTATAAAAGTCCAACGACCATCTTTGGCCTTTGTAATGTCGCGGGAGAAGGTTCCCGCTTCACGTCCGTTAAATTCCTTGTTGATGTTACCGTGAAATGCAAAAATATTAATGTGGTAGTCAGGGTCATCTGAAATATAAGAGGAGTGATGCATTAAACAGACTATTCTTGCTTCAAGCAAATTTTGAATGCGTACCTGGTATAGAAACGCGAAATCCTCTCGGGGATAAAGGTTCGACCAAAGCTGTTGGAACCGAATATTGGGCACTTGCATTGATAAAAACAAATGCAAATAATGTTACAGGTACCAACGTATAATATAGCTTGCTCATTGTTGATTGTTTAAGGTTTTAATAACAACTAGCATTGCGGGATTGCAAAATCTGGTTTTATTAAGTCCCACCAATGAAAATCAGCCTGAACTGGCCTTGTACATTAGGTCCGACAGATATGTATTCCAAATCACGTTTGCAGTTAACTATACCAAATGGAGTGGTGGGATCAAAGGCGGTGGTAAATAATTGATGTCTAAACTGCGTTAGCAATATTTTTCGTTATTACGATTAGTAATCAGGGAATTCCAGTAGACGCAATTAAGAGTATTTATCATTTGATTTTACAGTTGTTTTTTCACTACATTGAACTAATAGAGTATTAAACAAAATTTTAAATATTTTTGCAATTCTCAGAGATCAGCTGCCTTTATTTTCTTTTTTTTTCTGGTAAAATTGTAAAAATAAGTTCACAGAGCATGTACTTGAATTGAATATACTTGCAATACACTGTCCTTATTCCATGTCGGATACCAATTACTCAATGCCCGATAGAACATTTTTTGTCCTTTGGGATCATTGTTAGTCCACGGTTTATCCGGTTCATCTTGGAAAGTATGTCCACCAACGCCGACCCCCACAGAGATGTACATCTAAAATAGGTGAATAGGTGATAAGTTCATATGTGGTCATACCTGTGAATTTGAGTTATACCTCTTGATCGAAAGGTGCAAATGCTGTTCCGCTCTTCCATCTGCTAGCACCAGTGAGTTCTAATTCCCGTTCTTTACTAGAAAACCCGCCTTCTGCTGGAGTGATAGTGCCGTAAATCTCCTGATCCACCATAAGAGTAATTTTTTCCGGTTCCCACTTCACACTAAAGTCATGAAAATCATCAGACCATGAACCGATTGATTTGTCAATGCTCCTCATCGCATAAGTTCGTCCGCCAATACTAGAACCAAGAATACCTCCTCCGGATAATTTATTGCTCTTCTGTTGGTTACCCGGCAGAAATGCAATGCGTATTTGTCCAGATTCATATTCCTTTCCATATTCGTGTCGCTTGGGGTTTAGGAATAATTGTGGATAGATCCAATCTCCTTTCGGCAATTTTGCGCGTACATCAATTGTCCCATACATGAACGTAAAGTGGTGTTTGGTGTTCAAGTGAGCAGATAATACCGGTGGCAGAATGAAGTATCCCAAAGGCTTTTGCTCACAATGAAGAGTTCCTGGTGTACCTGTACAACTATAATATTTTTTTGAAAATTATTAGAAACATAGTAACTATAAAATTTCATATAATTTATTGAAGTTTTTGTCCATTGTTGGTGATGCCTTTTGAATTTTGTAGAACATTGAAAATGTATTCAAGGATTGGTTTCACTTGTTTTAGATCCGTTCGTACAATGTACTCTTTGAATTTCGTGATCAACAGGTACACAGTACTTGATGAAACATAGAAATCTATCCGTAAATTTATTTTCAATATTCTCCTAGATTTGTAAAATTTTACTTTTAATATACTTACTTTGTTCCAAGGTCTAAGCCATCTCTAGAATTTACGAAATTCGTACCATATCGATCGTTAGTCAACGTCGGCTTAATATTCAGTACATTCTGTTTAATATAGATATTCTGCGGATTGTTTTCGTACAGAACAAATTCATAGTCGGGACCACTAGAAAACTGATGTATGATTGTCCATTTATCAGAACTCCTATCCATGAAATTGTTGCTGAATTGTTCTTGAAATATTAACCTGCCGGAGCATGAATGTTTACCGTTGACTTTTGTGTGAGTTGTAGGACAATTGAGATTGTTTGTTGGTTGTTTAGCCGTTGTCGGGTGTGGGGTGGTTGTTCCCGCATTTGGATCGGCAATTAACTCCGTTACAGTGTAACTCTGGTCATCATTTGTGTATCCTAACTTACGCTCGCCATCAAAATAGTCCACGTATGTCCAATAGTAAATTATGTCACCGGGCTTTAGGCGTGTCGTTTTATCAATGAATGTCCAACGCCCGTCTTTAGCCTTAGTGATGTCACGTGAGTATGTACCACCTTCACGCCCGTTCATTTCCTCATTGAGCTTACCATGGAAGGCAAACAATTTGATACCAGGCTCATCTGAAAATATCACGCATATTGTTGTAAATAAAAATGAATCGTATTTTGCAAAAGAAATAGTTGGTAGCAGTGCGTATTTCTCAATTCAGCGTAAATTTTCTTAATTTCTTTAAAATTTTGAATTTTGAGTTACCAGGTATTGAAACGCGGAAGCCCTTGGGAGAAAGGGCTTCCACTAAAGCCGTGGGCACTTGGAATGATTCTTTGCGCGGATGAGTTTGCCCAT
>JAAAKC020111247.1:0-10221 GCA_010014765.2 Aenictocupidus jacobsonorum | reverse complement strand
TCAAGTACTTGTACCCGATGATGGCAAAAACCTGATGATATAAAATTCTACTAAATTACCAAAATGTAAACTGTTTCATCGGCAACCGACAATAACTTCAGTGAATTTGTGATTGATTAAAATTGTTCTAAGTTAATCTGCATTCGATTATTTCTAATGCGAGGTATGCTTCATTATGTGTCAAAGAAGGTGCCTATGTTAAAATGCCATTCTGTACTATAACTGCACTCAACCGGTACAACATTTAACATTCTCAACATTTTCAGGCAAAGTCAACTCATTGTTTGGAGTATGTGAGGCCCTCATGCCCTTGGTGTATGGACCAATGTACAGTGCGACTTACGCGGCGACAATGTCCACGTTTCCCGGCGCTTTTCTCCTGCTTGGCGGCACGGCCACCATTCCTGCTGTCATCATATTTGCGTACGTTACTATTCGGTATCACGCTATTCAGCTGAGTGAAAATTGTGAATTTGTAGTTGGTTGTACGTCCAATCGAAGAAGGAACAACGCATTGCAATCCGCGATGGTCACGTGGCGGAATCGCACGCCAAGGATGCTAAAGCAACGACTGATATGTTTGGATCTCGTCAGATACTAGGCAACGAGAACGCTGCGTTTGAGATGGAAAAGTATAAGTTCTAAACGACGGGCGCAATTCTCTAATAGCTTTGATCTATTCTATACGACCAGCACCGCTAGTGATACTCTTTTATGATTCGTAAGCGAGCACGAGGATTCCACCACGACAGCATTGTCAGCATGAAATATACCAGATATTTCAATGTGATATTATAATTTAATTTAATACGTTCGGCGGGTTGCAGCTAAATACTTATTATTGCTAGGGTAAAAACAATGTAAATTAATTTTTAATTATTTTCTAGCCGTAATAGTTTAATGCTGTTGTAAGTTACATTACATGCTAGTTATTGTTTGTGTTTTAAGCAGAGAATTTTACGCGTTGTAGAAATATATTTAAATTATAAGCATTACAGCTGCCCGGGTTTGTGCATATTGCATGCGATTGGAGTTGGAAAATGCTGTTCCAAAAGTTTTCAAATGTTTTTAATTCGTCCCACCGAGTTTCAAGTGTGCCTTGTATTATGTTTACGGCGTGTGCACGTTTCTGTCATTTGGCTCTATGCGCTTCACTCTGATTGAACATGTTGGCTGCTTTGCGGCATTTTCGCGAAAATCGCAGGCAGAAGAAGCGCTTGCACCCCAGCAACAAGCAGAAAGTCCATCGCACCACCTTCGACAAGCGCAAGCGTACATTCAACCCAAAAATCAATTACATCGAAGATGTGGAGTATCCGTCCAAGCTGCAGCGCTTCGTCATGGTGGTCAGCAACCCCTTCTGGTACAACCTGATCCTGGGCATCACCTTTGTGGACGCTATGGCCTACATGCATTCTGCCATCGTGTGCGAGAACCGCCTCCTCACCAGCAACTACAAATACCAATTGATGTTCGAGATCATCGTGACGGTGTTCAAAGCGGCGGACATCTTCCTCGCCGTGTGCGTGGACTACGTAATGAAGCTGGAGTTCCACAATGAGGCGCGTCGCCCAATTTGGGTGCTCGTCTGCGAGGTGATCGGCGCGATACCCTTCTACCCGCCGGTGCCCAAAGTGGTGATTTACGGCGCGCATCCGATCAAGCTCATCCGCATCATGCACCACTTCCTCCGAATGCGGGTCTCGCTCAGCTGTCACGTGAAGCAGCGCGTCGCGAATTTCATCCTGGCGCTGTTCATCTGCGAGACGGTCTATGCATGGATATTGTTCCACGTCTCTGGCAGCTCACCCTCGTGGGACACGTACATGCTGCTCTTCGAGACGTCCAGCGCGTGTATTCTGGGCAAAGGCGGCGTGGTGTCCAACCACCACCACTACACGGACAGCATCTGGCTGCACGAGGTGCCCCTGGCGTGCGGCGTCATCCTGGTGCTCTTCATCTTCCTCAAGCCGACCTTCTGCGACATCATCTGCCTGCTCACCATGCAGTACGAGAGCAAGTTCAAGTACATCTTCAAAGTGCACTTCTTCGAGTCGGTGATGGTGCGCAAGTACAATTGCAATTCGACGACCAAGCAGGCGATTCTGACATACCTGCGCAAGTTCTGGGAGGAGCGCGCCGGGTGCATGAACACGCCCGAGATGAGGCACACGCTGGCGTTGGTGTTCCCGCGCGCGCTCCTCATGGAGATGAGTCTGGACGTGTCATACGAGATGTTCCGCCACTCGCAGCTCTTCCGCAGCCTGGAGATCCCGGTCATGCGCAACCTGGCGATACGCATTCAGAACATCATCTTCATGAAGGGTGAGTACATTTACCACAAGCGCGCGTTGAACGACTACATGATCTACGTGCAAACTGGCGTGATTGACGTCCTCTCCTCCGAGAATGGCGAAACCGGCATCATCTCGCTCACATGCGGCACGGTCCTTGGCGAGTCAGCGCTCTTCTATCCCTACAAGTCCTCCGTTAATATCCGCTGCCAGACGGTGTGCCAGATCTTCATACTCAGCCGCAGCGACTTCACCATGATCGCACGCCACTACCCGATGGTATACCAGGGCCTGCTGCAGATTATCAACAGCCGGATGCGCATTGCGCGCAATCTCTACACGGCCAAAAGGGGTCAGTCGAACGTCCTGGCCCGCACCGAGCAGATTGTCTGGCTGAAGGCCAAGCTGCACGAGTACATGGGGAGCAGCATCGATATGATGGAGTATCACCTCATGAAGAATATCTACCTTCGACCCTACCTGGCCAGCCTTCTCGATAACCAGGACCCGCTCTGCCATACCCTGCGCTTCCTGGATATGCTCTCCATCAAAAAACGTGTCGACATGAACGTGGACCTGGTCTTCATCCGCTCCAAATGCATCTGGATCCTCAATTACAATTCCCCGATCATCAAGGCGTGGGAGATCTTCATTGCCATTCTCGCCGTTATTATGCTCTTTCTGCAACCCTACATGGTCTTCACTGATTACAGCCACGTGCTCGCTGTGATCGTAATTGCGATCAACTTCATCTTTGTGGTCGATCTGATGGTCACGTTGATTACACCTCCGGACGCCAAGTCCACCGCGACCACACTCTCAATGATTTTCGGTGAGCGCTTCGTCTCTCTGGGATTGTATCTGGACATTTGCTCCGTTTTCCACTTTCCACTCTTTGGGCACGTGTTTCCCTTCGCACATGAAAAGTGGATATTTGTCTTCCACGTGGTGAAGATGTGGAAGATCTACCGCTTGATGGTGAAGTGGCAGAATCGCTTTAAGTTGAATCTCCTGCTGCAGAAGTACTGCGTCTTTGTGCTCTTCCAGTGTGTCTACGTGTACACGTTGGGATACATTCTAAAGTTGGACGAGATCATCGACTATCCCCTGGACCCAGTTGGGATTCAGATTTCAACCGGAGTCGGCTTCAAAGTGCGCAGCGGCACGCTCAAGAGGACGATTCTGTACGCGTTTGTGAACACCTTCGCTGCCGTCTTCGAAGGTCTTGGCATTGTGACGATCACAACCGCCAACTACATGAAGCACATCCGCACCAGCCGAATCTATCGCACCTTGAATCGTCTCTACGCCTTGAGTAAGCGTCAGCCGGACAATCAGCTTTTCAAACGGCTCAACTCCTATCTGAACACGCAGATCAACGACAACTCCGCGTTCGGCACGACGTACGACATCATCCGCTTCTTCAACCTTCCCATCTACTATTCGGAGCGCCTCACAACGCACATTTACTTTTCGGCGCTGGTGAATCTGGAGTTCTTCCGATTTGTGCCCAGAGACATCATCAAGCGCGTCTCCTCGACTGCCTCCACGTACATCTACCATCAGCACTCGTTGATCACCCGCTATGGGACTCGCTACACCGTCATTTACATCTTGGTCCGCGGTGAAGCAAGGACCGTCTTCGGCGACAAGTACTACGTGACCAAACCGTTTGCGCCGCTCAATCTCCTTGAAGTGCTCTTTGACATGCCGAGCGTATCGAGTACTGTCGCGCTCACTGAGGTGGAGGTGGTGAGCTTCCACTACGACACGTTCATGAAGTTCCTCGAGCGTTATAAAATGCAAGCCAGCGCGATGGTCAATACCATTGAGAAGAACCGACAGGTAGCAACGTTCTTTCTGGAGACTATCCTCAACGGCAAGCAAGTGGTGATCAAAACTCTGAAGCGCGAACACCAGGAATCGTTCGTCACCTTCTCCCTGAAGGATGTCTACGAGGACTCATATGAGGAGTTCGATTACTATGCCCCATTTGATAAAACCATTTGGGGATTTTTGCAGCAGTGTCTCCTGCGAGTGACGATTCTTCCTCAGGGCCGGTTTCTCTTCTGGTGGGAGGTGTTTCGCTGCGTATTTGCGTACATCACGGTGCTGGTGTTCTTCATTCCGCCGATCAGCCTTCAGAGCATTTCGCATCCGTTTACCTTCATTCTAGTGTTTCTGGACTTCACCGCCTATCTGGATATTTACGTCCGTCTGCACGTGTGCTACTACGACCCTAACGGCCTGTTGGTGAAGCATCCCCTGTACACGGCAAAGAACTACCTGAAGAAGGCATTTGTGGTCGACTTCCTGGCTGCGTTCCCCTTCTACCTCCTCGTCCACGACAGTCCCCAGTATAAGATCATCCTCAACATTCTGCACATCTTCCAAATGTACCGCCTGTGGGGTTTCAAGTTTCACTACTTCTACACGTCCTACGTCTTCGACTATATCTTCATTCTGTTGACCATCATCTGCCCCGTGAATTTCATTACGTGTGCCATCTTCGTGCTGGACTGCTACGACTGGCAGAACGAGGCCAACGCCGAGATCTCCTGCAAGAACTTCAAGAAGGCGTCCCCGCTGGGAAACTATCTCACCGTGAGTTACTTCATCATGAGCACGCTGACCTGTTCAGGTACTGGGTCCGTGGTGGACCTCGAGGATGTCAGCACGATGATATTGCACATCATCTCCGCGTGTAGCTTTGTCTCAACATTCGTCCGCATTTACGTGACCGCCTACCTCTTTGGGAGCTACAACAAAATCTACTCGGGCAGCCACAAGATGCGGGATAAGATCCGCCGGCTCATCACGTTCCTCCGCAAGGAGAACATCAGGCCCTATCTGCGGAAGCAGTTCAAGATCTACTACGAACTGAAGTGGCGCTGGCTGTATCGCATCAATCCATTTTGTGTCCTTCAATATCTCAACTCGGCGCTGCGCCGGGACACCATACACTGCCTCTTCGGCGAGCACATTCAACAGTATACCATGATCGAGGACAACCACAATCGCCTGTCGACATTCTACAAGAACATCCTGTTTGAGACGGACCCGGTGATCATTCCCAAGAACGGCTACATCCTCACCATCAACGACGTCCACTCGGACATATACTTCATTCACAAGGGCTCGGTGGACGTGGTAGCTGCCAACGGCTACGTCCTCGACACCATCTACGACGGGGCAATTCTGGGCAACCTAGACGACGTGCAATACACGCGCCAGCGGGTGAGCTTCGTCACCAACACGGTCACCAAGCTCCTGCACACGAACGCAAGGAACTTCCACCGAGTGCTGAGTCTCTATCCCGTCGCAAAGCGCTCCTTCAACAACATAAAGAACCGCAAGCTCTACTACATTCCCAGCACGTACGTGGAGGACGAGTACCAGCAGGCGCAGTGGAGCTGGACCGAAAAGGAGCTACGCGCCGGATACGCCAAGTACAAGGCGTACATTATCCTCTCGTGGTTTCATTTTGTCTTCCCCTGCTGCATTGGGCTGACGATGGAGCTGTACCAGATTGCCACCGGTGAGATGTACGTCGGCTTTCTCGTGACGCAGTACGTCTTCGATCTGATTCACTTAGTCCACCAATACCTGCGGTTCGTGACGCCGTACATGACCCAGGAACAGGAATTCGTCATGCATCCGCTGCGCATCAAAGCGCATTCCATGGGTAGGAAGCGGTTGCACTACAAGCTGTACTTCGTCAATATGCCCTTTGACCTCCCGCTGCTGATCGCGCTCATTGTGCTACACGAAGATCTGGTGAAGTGGTCCATCCTCTTCTCCTTCCTGCGCCTGAACCGCCTCTCGAGGTGGGCCAACATCGCCGCCGTGTACTACAACGGCACCAAGAAGGTGGCGTCCTTCTCCAGGACCTTCAAGATCTTCATGCTTTTCCTGCTGCTGATCTACTCCTCGCAGATTATTGCCACGTTCATAGCCTTCGCGGATTACACCTACACCTACTACCTGGGCAAGAATGAGTCGCAGATAATCAGGGAGATGCCCGTCGAGCATCTGGTGGGTTCACGTCGAGGGTCCTGGGATGCCCGCATCATCCTCTACGGCCGTTACTGGTTCTTCTCCCTGTTGGTGCACACGTTCTCCCATGACAATCTCTATTATCCCAAGGAGGACCTCTTCGAGGTGCTCTTCATCGTCATCTTTCTCTACGTCATCGTCTTCGAGTCCTTCGTCATGGTGCAGTACTATGAGATTTTGATGGAGTCCACCACCCTGGTGAAGGTGGTCTATGCGATTCGGCGCTACGTCAACGTCTACTACAACCTGCTGCACGCCGCCTACGTCCTGCGCGAACGCGTCGAGGAGGCGATCACTCACTACTATTCGGTGAAGAGCGTCGCCGATGACTACCTCTTGGCGACGGACTGCCCTCGCTATCTACGCGAGGCCGCCATGATGAGCATCTACGGCTACCTCTTCCAAAAGCATCCGTACTTCAACGAATGTCACTCGGATTTCCTGCGGCAGGTGGCAGGGCACATGAAGTGCGTGGCGTATCCGATCAATGGCACCATCGTCAGCCGGATGGACTGTCACGATACGTTGTACTTCGTGCACAAGGGCGAAGTGGCTGCGATGAAGTACGAGAATGATTGCACCTCTAACGCGCAATATTTGTATTCCAAGGGGGACTCGTTCGGCTATCTGCAGGGATTCAGGAATATGCAGTATCAGTACACCTATAGGACGGTGACGTTCTGCGAGATTATTGAGCTGGAGTGGTCCAAGTGTACGTATCTCTTGGATTTCTTTCCGATGACGGTGCGTCACATGAAGAAGGTGGCCGAGGAGGAAGTGAAGCACTATATTAAAAGAACTGGGACGCGTGTGCGCCATAGAAGGAAGCGGATTTAAATATAATTTTAGACATTATTTTACAATTATTTTAGAAATTATGTAGAATACGATATTTTGCAATATACGATCTAGAGCATCTCATCACTGCAGGATATTACAATATTGCTTTGCATAAGGAATATGGTTCTTTTAGAAACTGAGCGGTGGATAACTTTTATGCAAAATTGTCGATTTTTTGAGCTAATTTAAGGCAGTTGCAACGATTTTAGAGAGGTGATGATGTTGTAACATATCTTCTTTTAGCGGTTACAAGCTGCACTCCTCATTTTTTTTGTTTTTCTGACATGCAAGCTGCTTCTTACAAGTATTATTTAAAACTTTAGACAATTAGTCATTTTTGAGTTACCACCTTGGATACTTGGATACTTGGTAACTATTTCCAGGTGATGGAACAACTACTTAATTTAGCGTGCTGCTTTTATCTTTCATCAACTCGAACTCGAACTCAAACACAAAAAAGTCTATTGACTTGAAATATTAATTTACTGAATTGCTATCCTAGAAAGTTGATACGTCAATTGTTTTAATGAGCATTTCTTCTGCTCATAATGTAAGGTGTGCATTAACATTAAGGTAGTGCTGTGTTCCCCACACTATCTCATTTTGCGAGATTCGGAATGTTGTCGACGACCAGTTTCTGACCGCTTTCAATTAAAAAAGAATGTATCAGAATGTTACCATGTTGAATTAAATTACCATAAACCCATTTTCTGCATTAAAAATTATGATTTAGTGTTGGTCGAGTATGAAATGTAATTCACATAATTTTCGCAGAGTCCTTGAGAGTTACCTTTTGGTAAATTAGTGTACCGCGCCGATAAAAGTGTCCGATGTAACGACATTTAATTTGATCGTGCCTCTGTTTGTTCTCTCCGCAGCGCGGCGTAATTACGTGCAAAGCTACACACAAACTGGATATTGTACTCGTAAGCTGGACCAACGGACGTCTGTGTCGATATGACGCAGCGATGAAATGATCGAAGGTGATCCACTTTCACGCTCAACCCAAAAAAATCACATGCACCTACCTCCAACATTGCAGGCTCCGCAGTCACATGCGAAACAATCGTTCTCCGAAACATTCACTCTTTTGAGTCCCTCGACCTTAACCGGTGACATCATAAACCCTCCGGAATTCCACTGCAAAACCAGTCGTTCCTTTACAGTACTTAGCTTACTTTTACTACCACCACTCATGCCACTGTAGACGTAATGGTCCAGGCGTCCAAGATAGATGATAATTGAAGCCTTTGAAAACGCCGTACGGAAGGCGTTCATAGTTTGCCCGGAGGTGTCCAGGAAATGCCACCTCAACCAAGTTTAAAGGAGTTACCAGGAAGAAGAGTCGCGTGAAGAAAGCGAGGATGTGGCGCAAGCTAACGTAATGCAAAAAGCGTTGATAAAAAAAGCCGCAGAGAAAACGGTTGTTGAAAGTGCAGAGGAATCGAACGCAGTGGAGAAGGAAGGCAGGCGCGAGCAGGATGTTGCGAAACCTGGCGTGTTCTTGTTTTCATTGTACTCGGATCTTTTTTCTTTCACAACGTCTCGTCGCGAATTGCGCGAATCTCTACGGCGATCGTAAAAGTTCGCAATCTGTATTAAACGTAACGATCGCAAGGTTTTTTCGTTTTTATTGTATGACACGGCAGGATTAATTTTGTGCCTTTTACATCGTGGATTAATGAATTGCGCTGCAATTAAAACCAACTGGCACAACAAGTTATCATTGCAGCGGGGTGATTTCAATCGCGAGCCGAGTCATGACCTATGCCTCCAGGCTTTTGTAAGCACTCTGCATTCGTGTTCTGTCTGTTTGCAGTCGGCGGCGACCACGTCGGAACTTAGAGATTGGAGTTAAATCATTGCCAATTTGCTTTCGATGGCATGCACTACAGCTCGCTAGTTTAGCAACTACCCGAGTAAACAACGCGCACACGCGGGAACTTAGTCGTTAGTCATTAGAACTGCCCGCAGATAGGAACGCTCCACAAGGTAGAGTGAGAAAGTGAGGAAATATGTGCATTTGGCGCGAGTTCGGTTCGCTGCGCGTGGCGCCGGTAAAGGTCGCCCATTTTATATAACACTGGTAGCTGGTGAGCGTGTGTGTGCTCCGCAATCATGACATTCGTGATGTTTACGTCCAGTTGCGTGCGCTCGCAACTGTTGTAATTTTTTAAATTGTATGTTAGGCGCGTGGTACCCTAGTAGCGTGAGTCGTCGGTAGCTGGTGCCGTTTCTCTCTAGCTACACCTAACTGACCGTGGTTCAAATCCTGGGCAGGAGAATCCCTTAAGGCCTCTACCTGCCCCGGCAGTCATACTATCACCATTGACTGTCGTTAAGAAAACTTCTTAGCCTTAGGTAAGGCTGGCAACCTAAGTTACCTTAAGTGTCTGTGCGCAAAAATTCTCAAAAAAAGTCTGGCAAGCACAGACCAATGGTCTAACCGAAAGCAACGATGCGAAAAAGAAGAAGAACAAGGACAGAAGTTTGTTGTTATTGCAAACGGGAGATCGCATACCAGCAGATTATTATTATTGTTATTATTTCCGAATGAGCCTCTTGCATCACAAATATGCCACAATTACATACAATAACACCTCTTCGCAACACATAAAATAAATAAATTAGTTAACTCTACTTCTAAGTCTGCGCTGCCTTCACACTTCTCTCATCCTTTCCATGTGCATTTCTTTTCGTTCCTGCGTCCATTTAGATTGCCTCCTCATGACAGGTCTTTCATTAAAATTGCTGTGTTTTAATTTGTTTCTGAGAGACTCCTGGTTTGTTACGTCGCTTTTTGATGGTCTTATTTCTTGGATTATTACCTGACCAATATCCTATTTTCAACAAATGCATGATAGAAACACAAATGGAATTTAATACTCCAGGTGGTAGACAATCCGTGGTTGAAAAGCTCCGAACAGAATGCATGAAGAATGTAAGCAAATACATAAGCAACAAAATAAAACAAGGCGGAAACTGTCCGGGCCCCTAATAATATTAACTCACTAATGAAAGTAGAGAAATT
>JAAAKC020110914.1:0-10232 GCA_010014765.2 Aenictocupidus jacobsonorum | reverse complement strand
GCACGCACTACCCGAAAATGAATATATCAACAATAGGACGTAAAACTAGCGCAAATGCGGTTTGAAATGCGATATAACTTTGTGCAAAGAAAGGGTTTTTCTCCGGTTTTTTTATGCGATAAATTTATGTCAGCGTCAACTACATCCACTGAGAACTTGCAAATTAACTCTGGTATGTGTATCTACCCCATTTAATTTTATGTAACTCTAGCCACTTAGGCGAAGCTCCGCATCGCGCGCGAGCCCTCCTTCTACGAGGCGACCGCCGGCCGCGACCCCGAGGAGCAGTTCGTCGTCAAGGACCGGCACGCGGCGTTCAGCGGCGCGCAGCGCAGCATGATGGTGATGCAGATCCTGCTGCGCGCCAAGTTCGACGACACCGACAAGGTGGGCGTGCGGCGGCTGCTCAACGAGCGCGCGTACGCGGCGTGCTTCCCGCTGCACGAGGGCAGCTACGAGCGCGCCGCGCCCGACGGCCGCGCGCTCGACCGCCGCCTGCTCTACCTGGAGTGGGCGCGCCCCGCCAAGTGGTACAAGCGGCAGCCGCTGCGCCTCGTGCGCCACTACTTCGGCGACAAGGTGGGCCTGTACTTCTGCTGGCTGGGCTTCTACACGAAGATGCTGTACGCGCCGGCGCTCGTCGGCGCGCTGTGCTTCCTCTACGGGCTGGCGACGATGGAGGGCGCCGACAACGTGCCCAGCCGCGAGATCTGCGACCCGCGCGGCCCCGGCAACATCACGCTCTGCCCGCTCTGCGACCGCGCCTGCCGCTACCAGCGGCTCGCCGACAGCTGCCGCTTCGCGCGCCTCACCTACCTCTTCGACAACCCGGCGACCGTCTTCTTCGCCATCTTCATGAGCCTCTGGGCGACGCTCTTCCTCGAGCTGTGGCGCCGCAAGCAGAGCGTCGTGCAGTGGGAGTGGGACCTGCAGGGCGCCGAGGAGGACGAGGAGCCGCGCCCCGAGTTCGAGACGAGCGTCAAGACGTTCCGCACCAATCCGGTGACGCGCGAGAAGGAGCCCTACCTGCCGGCGTGGTCGCGCGGCCTGCGGCTCGTCGCCACCGGCGCGGCGGTCTTCTTCATGCTGGCGGTGGTGATGGGCGCCGTGCTCGGCACCATCGTCTACCGCCTCTCGCTCGTCTCCATCATCTACGGCGGCGGCGGCGCCTTCCTGCGCAAGCACGCCAAGGTCTTCACGTCCATCTCGGCCGCCACCATCAACCTGGCGATCATCATGTGCCTGACGCGCTTCTACCACAGCATCGCCATCTCCCTCACCAATCTGGAGAACCCGCGCACGCAGACCGAGTACGAGGACTCGTACACGTTCAAGATCTTCGTCTTCGAGTTCATGAACTTCTACTCGTCGCTCATCTACATCGCCTTCTTCAAGGGCCGCTTCTTCGACTACCCGGGCGACGCGCTCAGCCGCCAGTCGGAGTTCATGCGCGTCAAGGGCGACGTGTGCGACCCGGCCGGCTGCCTCAGCGAGCTGTGCATCCAGCTGGCGATCATCATGATCGGCAAGCAGGTGTTCAACAACTTCCTCGAGCTGTTCAACCCCTGCTTCCACAACTGGTGGCGCTGGCGCGCGCACCGCAGCCACACCAAGGACCTCAGCCGGCGGCACACGCGCTGGGAGGAGGACTACCACCTGCAGGACGCCGGCCGGCTGGCGCTCTTCGACGAGTACCTCGAGATGAGTGAGTGCAATAGCAGTAAGTGTGGGCCCTGTAAGTGGTGGTTACAGGGCGGGCCGCTTAGTTTTGCAGTACGGCTTCGTCACGCTCTTCGTGGCGGCGTTCCCGCTGGCGCCGCTCTGCGCGCTGCTCAACAACATCGCCGAGATCCGCCTCGACGCCTACAAGATGGTGACGCAGGCGCGCCGCCCGCTGCCGGAGCGCGTCGAGGACATCGGCGCCTGGTACGGCATCCTGCGCGTCATCACGTACGCGGCGGTGGTGTCCAACGCGTTCGTCATCGCCTACACCAGCGACTTCATCCCGCGCATGGTCTACAAGTACAAGTACTCGCCCAACGAGGACCTCGTGGGCTACATCGACGCGTCGCTGTCCGTCTTCAACACGTCGCACTACGCGCAGGGCATGGGCTCGGACGACGAGACGCCGCCGGAGCTGTGCCAGTACCGCGGCTACCGCAACGGGCCGGAGCACGCGGCGGAGCCGTACGGCCTCAGCCCGCAGTACTGGCACGTGTTCGCCGCGCGGCTGGCGTTCGTCGTCGTCTTCGAGCACATCGTGTTCGCGCTCACCGGCATCATGCAGTACGTCATCCCGGACGTGCCCAGCGAGCTGCGCACGCAGATGCAGCGCGAGGCGCTGCTGGCCAAGGAGGCCAAGTACGAGCACGGCCTGAAGCGCGCCGACCTGGACGGCGACGCCGGCGACGGCGATGGCGACGGCGGCGGCGAGGACGACCGCACCGCGGGCGCGCGGGGCTCCTGGGCGCGCCGCCTCAGCAAGCTGCCGGACGGGCTGGACGCGCACGTCGAGGTGGCGGCGAGGAACCGCGCCTCGGTCGGCAACGCCACCGTGTGGGAGGTCACGTAGCGTTGCTATACGTATTGTAGTTGTTGCGCGCAATAAACGATGACACTGATGACAGCCGGCGACGCCCCACGTTGATTTTGAAGCTTGAAGCGTGTCACACACGTTGCACACGCGCAAAATTCCAGTGGAAGTGGACATTCGGCGGAAGGAGGCGCAGGCATGACCAGCAAGCTGCAGCAGTTGTGCCACGCGGCGTCTGTGGGCCCGCTGCGGCGCGAGCCGGTCCTCCGCAAGCCGAACCACTTCCAGGTGACGCACGAGCTGCAGCACTACTACCTCTCCGCGCGCCTGGAGCGCCTCCAGCCGTGCCGGATGAGGGCGTTCGCCGCCTCGCAGAACGCGCTGGCGGGCGCCGCGTTCCGCTGATCCGCAGCGGGCCGCGGTTGCCGCGCGCGACGCGGCAAGCGTGCGCTGGCGCGCGCGGCCGACAGTTGCCGGCCGCGCGCCTGGCGACCACGCGACGCCGGCAAACAACGGCGCGCCAGTCACCATTCGGCCATCGCGGGCGAGCGTCAGACGCGCGCTACACCTTTCCGTCGGCCCCTGGGTTCGTTCCAAATTCCCCTCCCCGCCCTATTGATGTCCCTCACGTCCGCGCGCAGCGTGCGGCAACGAATTCGCGCCATCCTGCGCTCGTTCGGCTTCTACTCGGCCAACGGCAGCCTCATCTCGTACCACCGCGAAGACATTGCGTGAGCCCGGGCGGCGACCGACGATGGCGCTGCGTTTCGCCAACAAAATTCACTGTATCGTCAACAACGTTGTGGCGCAGGGCCTGCGGCTGCAGGCGGGCGCGCTCAAGTCGACGGCGCCGGCGACGCGCTACCCGCTCAACCAGCACGACGCCAACTCGTACATCGAGCAGCTGAGGACGCGCGCGTTCGTCCGGCAGGAGGTGGACCCCAACGAGCCGGACGTGGTGCGCACGTTTAACGTGTGCGTGCACTGCCGGCCGCGCAAGGAGCCGCCGCAGCCGTCGCAGCAGGCGGCGATCGCGCAGCAGCGCTCCCTTGCCACCAAGGCCGCCGGCGGCAAGGGCGGCAAGGACGGCGCGGACGGCAAGGACGAAAAGGGCCAAAAGTGGAGCAAGAGCTCCAAGTGCGACGGCACCAAGGGCAAGAAGACCGTCAAGTGCAAGCCGGGCGGCTCCGCCGACCCCGAAAAGTGCCCCAAGCTGCAGCAGGACGACGAGTGCCCCAAGTTCAAGATCAAGAACTGCGAGCCCAGCAAGGAGTTCAACTGCATGAAGCGCAAGTACATCTTCAGCGACTGCACCAAGATGCCCGCGCCCTACCCGGCCTTCAGCGAGGCCTGCTACGAGCCGCTGCCGCCCACGATCAACGAGTGCAAGGACTGCCCCTGGTCGCCGGACTTCAACCACCCGACCTTCAAGCCGCCCATGAACAAGTTCGCCGTCGCCGGCGCCAACAAGCTGAAGGGCAAGGGCCAGAAGCGCAAGCTGCACACGGACGCGCGCCGCTGGGTCACGCTGCGCTTCGGCGGCGTCGACGAGCGCGGCCGCGAGCGGCGCCAGCACGAGCTGCAGGTGAGTGTGCGCGCTCGGCGATCCGCGTCTCCTCTTCTGTTTGCCAGGTGACCTGCGCCCGCCCGCCGCTCCCTCACGCCCAAACCCGCCCCTTTTGTGTGTTGTAGAAGAAGCTCTACGACGAACTGAACCGGTGCGTGTTTGAGGCGAAGCACCTGCGCGCGCACCGCCTGCCGGCGGCGGAGGCGGCGGTGGCGGTGCGGCCGCGCGGCAGCGCCGCGCCGCTGGCGGCCGACATGTATCGGCAGCTGCTGCGCCTGAAGCTGGCCGCCGAGCGGCCGGCGCCGGTGGACGCCGCGCGCTGGCGCATGCTGGTCGCGGGGCCCGGCTTCCGCCACCCGCTGGGCGACCCCCATCGGCACCGGCTGCGCCGCAGGCGGCGGCGCGCCTGCGACGATTGCAAGCGCCTGCCCTACAAGTACAAGGACTACGACATCGCGCACAAGCAGCGCAAGTATCGCAAGCGCATTCGCAAAGAGCGCGACGCGCAGGACCCGTGCGTGTGCGCGGGCGCGGGCGCGGCCGCGCTGATGGCGCCCAGAGGCCGCAACATGGACCAGCACGCGGACATGCCGCGCCCCAGGCGGCGCCACCAGCTGGGCGACCCCAGGCGGCACAAGATGCGCCGCAAGTGGGTGGACACGTGCCGGCCGCCATGCCACCGCTTCCCCTACAAGATTCCCGACTACGACATCGGGAAGCGGCGGAGGCGCAACAAGCGGAAGCACTCCGGTTGCGACTGCGCTGGGCTGAGCGCCGGCACCGGCGCCGACGCCAATGCCATGTGGTGCAAGATGGTGCCCAAGAAGCCGCCGAAGCCCGGCGAGCGCCGCACGGTCGACTCGCTCGAGTGCGACGAGCTGGCGCCCTCGGAGGTGTGCCCCACGACGTTGCTCGACCGGAAGCCGTACCCCAAGTACCGCAAGGCGATGAAGGAGCGCCTGAAGAAGGAGAAGGAGCTGGAGAAGAAGCGGCGCGCCGCCAAGGCGCACAAGGAGAAGTTCACGAAGAAGAAGAAGGGCAAGAAGCCGTCGCAGAAGGCAGCGGGTTTGGGAGCTGAGGAGGCGGTCGGAATGCTCGGCCAGGCGGGGCTAGCCGCGGCGCCTACGCACACTGCCAGTCGGCCTAGTTGACCATGATTACGCGCTGCGATTTCCGCTGTTTTCTCTTTCGTTTTCAGAGACGCCCGCCCGCTGTCCGGCCGCACAATCTGATGAGGATGCGCGTAAGGCGTCTGCCGCACAATCAATCACTTGCACCGCATTAACCTCCTCGTTTCTCGTGCAGCTGGCGCAATACTACCTGACGCGCCCACGCGCGCTCGCTGTCACGGAGCCCCGGCCGGTGCCCAAGTTCGAGTTCAAGCCGTTGCCCGACGACCACTGCGGCCCGCCGGTGACGTACCGCACCGAGGTCGCCGAAGCGCGCGAGCGCCAAGATATGCTCGACATGGAAGTGGCCCAAATCCAGCAGACTGTGAGGCAGCTGGAAAACATGATCTTGGCCAAGAACCGCGTGCGCGTCACGGGCCCGCCGCTCTGTCGCCCGGACAATTGCGACATGAAGGAAATGCCGAAGAAGAAGTGCGGCAAGAAGATCAAGTCCAAGATCTGCCCGACCGATCTGCTCGACCGCAAGCCGTACAAGAAGTTCCGCGAGGGCAAGAAGAAGCGGTCGAAGAAACATCGCAAGCACAGGCGCCATCACCATAAACATCACCGACATAGCAAGCATGCAGCCGGCCTGGGACGGGAGGAGATTGCTGCCATGATGCACCAGATGACTGCGCGCTCGCCCGGAGAGCGACCGACTGTATAACATGACATAAGACACAAATAAAGGGGCTGCCACAACATTTTAAACTAAATTCCTCCATTGTGCAACTTTTTTTCTACAAAAATATCAAGACACCTCTAAAAACACACCACGCCTACGATTTAATCGTCGACGATTGTTCTTGTACAATATCCTGTTTGTGTGTGCCATCACAAAATGGTCGATTTGCAGTGTGTTTGCAGTTGCACAGCCAGTAATCTTTGGTTTCATCAACTGCAAACTTGATTGGCCTAAAACATTTGAATTGCATTTTTGTGGTCAATGCAAGTGCACAAACTCTACTTTAGCTTTATTTTCAACTGTGCATGCTTGTGTGTTCCATCGCAGAATGGCTGATTTTTGGAATGTCCACACAGGCACCAGCTGTACCTTTTGTTGGCGTCCAGCGTCAGCCTGAACGGCTTCTTATCATACACAACGCCATTGTCTGCTTGATTGCAAGCAGTAGTGGTGTCTTTCAAAATGTTTTTGGGTATGGCCCTGGAGGAACATGCTCGAACCTGAAGTTAGAATCCATTAGAATTACAATAATGAGAGACACGTACTTACCGCGCACGTACACTAATCGTAATGCGTCTCAATGCGTATCGGCTGAGTGAATAATTCATCACAATTGCGCGTCGAAGAGGTGTTATTGGGAGAAAGTTTGCTTAAGAAACTCATAGGTTGTGTTGCAGGCCAGTGCCGTCGGATATCTCGAGATAGGCCACCGATTATGCACTCATATACAAACACTATTGACGTATTTCAAAATGGCAAATGCGCTAAATTTATTATTAATTCAGCCAACAACTTGTGATTGGTACGTCACACGGATTGTCCGGATTTTATTGTTGTGCACATCGTAGACGTTCACCCGGTCAGTGTAAATTACAGGTGTAGAAAAGGGTGTAAACAATTTCGAATTCATTTCCAGGCTGGCCTTGCATCTTGTTTGGCCAACAAGTCGTCGGTTGAAGTTATTCCGCAACGTCACATTGCGCGTATATAGAGGACATTTACCGAGATTTAGCGCACGGGCCCCGTAACCGCCTGCCAACCAATGGGATCGCGCGCGATTCTGCAAGTGTTTCAGAACTACCAAAAAGCCCGCGCGACCTTTGCGCAGACCATCGCCGAGCTGGCGCTGAAGCCGGCGAACCTGGAGAGTCTGTACGCGGCGAACGTGTTGGGTGAGCCGATCAATGCCGTCGCGGCCGCGTGGCGGGCGATGAGCGATGACACGTGCGCGTGCGAATGTGTGTCCGCAGACCTGGTGCGCCCGCTGCTGAACGATGTGTGCCCAACCATTCGACAGTGCGCCGCCGTGGCGCTGGGGCGGCTGCTGGAGAACAACCCGCAGGCGGGCGGCGCGGACGTGGGCGCCAGCCTCCTGCCGACGCTGCTCACCGAGCTGGACTCGCCGAATGTGCGTAGGCGGCGCCTAACGGCGCCCATCTACAGCTGCTGCATGCTTCTCCTCTGCTCGCAGAAGTTCATCAAGAAGTCGGTGCTGTACGTGATCCGGTCCATATGCAAGAACGACGCCGGCGCGGCGGAGGTGCTCGTGAAGGCGGGCGGGCTGAACGCGCTCATCTACGCCATGGGCGACTTCGAGCCGATGGTGAAGGAGAGCGCGCTGTGCGCGATCGGCTACGTGGCGAAGCACAGCAAGGAGCTGGCGCAGGCCGTGATCGACGCCGGCGCCATCCCCTCCATCGTGCTGTGCCTGCAGGAGCCGGAGGTGAGCATGAAGCAGGTGGCCGCCTCCGTGCTGGCCGACATCAGCAAGCACTCGATGCAGCTGGCGCAGCACGTGGCCGACTGCGGCGCCATCCCCTGCCTGGCGCGCGCCATCGCCGGGCCGGACGTGAAGCTGAAGCGCGTCGTGCTGAGCACGCTCTCCAACATCGCCAAGCACTCGCTGGAGATGGCCGAGCTGGTGGTGGAGTGCAACACCTTTCCCGGCGTGCTCGTGCACCTGGCGCACGCCGACGGGCGCGTGCGCAAGGCGGCCGCCACGCTCGTGCGCGACGTGGTGAAGCACTCGCTGGCGATGACGCAGATGGTGGTGAACCTCGGCGGCATCGGCGCGCTGCTGGAGTGCGCCAGCGAGCCGGGCTGCGCCGACGACGAGAAGGTGCCGTGCTTCGTGGCGCTGGGCTACATGGCCGGCCAGAACGACCAGATCGGGCTGACGGTGATCAGCTGCAAGGGCGTGGCGCTGATGAAGGAGGCGCTGCGCTCGGACGACGAGACGCTGGTGGCGGTGGCCGTGTGGGCGATCGGCCAGACCGGCAAGCACAGCCCGGAGCACGCCAAGGCGGTGGCCGCCCTGGAGATCCTGCCGCAGCTGATGGCCATCTACAACGCGAGCGGCAGCGTCGACCTGCAGGAGAAGGCGCGCAACGCGCTCAAGCAGGTGCTGCAGAAGTGCATGCTGGTGTCGGCGCTGGAGCCGCTCATCCAGAGCGCGCCGCCCGCCATGCTCAAGTACATCCTCGGGCAGTACACGCGCGTGAGTAGAGTAGAGCAGAGTGAGAGGCGGCCTAGTCCGGCTCGGAGGGGTCCGGCTTGATGACGTTGTAGTTGGCCGAGCGCGACTTGAGCATCCGCAGGAAGGAGGCGAGCGCGAAGATGGAGCGCCGGTGGCGCTGGAAAATCTCCGTGTAGAGGGCGTCGCGCAGGTGCTTGCGGTCGCCGCGGCCGTCGCCGCCGCCACCGCCGCCGCCGCCGCCGCCAGCGCCGTTCGCCGACGAGTGCGACTGCGAGGACATCTGGCGGTGCAGCTGCCGGTGTGGTGCGGGCGCGGAACGGACACTGTGGCACTATGGTTGTAGCTGTGGCTGTGGCGGCAGCGGCAGCGGCGGCGGCGGCGGCGACGACGACGACGAGGACACACTCCACTTGGCCGTGTAGATGCGGCCGAAGCGCGCGTCCGCATCCGGCTGCCGCGCGCGCTGCCAGTGGCGCTCGAAGGAGCCCAGATTGGGGGCACGTCGGAGCGCCGCGGCGTCGCGCACCGTCACGCCGCCGTAGCACCGGCCGGCATTGCACGGAGCCTCCTGCGTCGCCGGCTGCCGCCTCACCCGCTCGCCGCCCGGTCGCGGGTGGATCAGCGTGATGCGTTCGCCGAGCAGCAGCAGCTGCAGCTCGCTCATTGGGGCGTCCGCGCGCGCACTGACGTGGTCGGCTGCCGCCGCCGCCGCCGCCGCCGCCGCCGACCATCGATCGGGCGCGCAGCGCGACGCCACCGCCACCGCACCAACCAAACACGCGTGCTCTCGCGGCGCAGATCCTGCCGCACGACCCGAAGGCGCGCCGCATGTTCGTCACGTCCGGGGCGCTGAAGAAGCTGCAGGAGATTGACGCGGAGCCGGGCTCGTCGCTGATGGAGCACATCGCGCTCATCAACGCCTGCTTCCCCGACGAGATCGTGCGCTACTACTCGCCCGGCTACTCCGACCAGCTGCTGGACATGGTGGAGCAGTACGCGCCGGAGGCGGCGTCGTCGATCCTGCGCGAGGCGCGCATGATCACCTCCGAGATGCAGACCGACACCGGCTTCGTGCTGGACGAGACCACCAGCTCGGCGAGCCAGGACCTGGCGAATGCGATGGCGACGTAGGCGCCCCCGCGCGCCCCCTCGCGCCCGCGCGCGCAACCAATAAACGTGCGCACCCACGAACGTGCGTGGCGCGTCGGCGGCGGCTGGGGGGGAGGCGGGCGATCGATGGGTCGTCCAGCTGGCGGCGCCACCGGCGAGCGGCGCGCGCCGCCGGCTGGCAGCGAGTGACCTAGTGGCAGCCAGTACGCGAACTCGACGCGGGCGCCGGCAGCGCGCCATCCCCGCAGCCGCCGAACATGCGCGCTGGTACAGTGCAGTGATAGTGATCGTAGTGAGTGCAGGCAGCCGCCACCGTACACGCCACCGCCACCCGGAGCAGCCGCCACCGACGCCCGTAAGTGCCGCCAGCGAAGGAAGAGGTGCCGGCGCTCGCAAACGAGCGGAGAGGAGAGGAAAGGGAGCGGCGCGCGGCGTGTGTGTGTGTGTGCGTGTGTGGGTGTGTGTGATCGATTTGTCGCCGCGTGCGCCACGGCCGCCCGCTGGCCCAGCAAGGCGGCCCCACGTGAGGCCCCTGCGCGTTGCCCTCATTCCCATACCAGCTGCGAGCGTCCACGGCGGGCAGCGATGGTGCGCGCGTTTTATGAATGAGCCGGCCGGCGGCGGCGGCGGCGGCGACCTACGGGGTGGGGTGATGGCGGCGGCAGCGGGCGTTTATCGATCCGCGAAGCGAG
>JAAAKC020110247.1:0-10256 GCA_010014765.2 Aenictocupidus jacobsonorum | reverse complement strand
AAATGCTTATCAAAGAATTCAACTTACATATGTACGTAATGCAGGCACAAATGTTTACTTCAAGCGACGCGATTATCAATTTGGCCTCTACAGACCTCGCTGTGTGGTACGAGTTGAGGTGCCATAAAATCCACATTTTACCGGCTTGGCCTGTTGCTTGCTGAGCGTTGCGTTGGCCGGTTCACTCAATTAAGCGGTATTTCAAAGATGGCATCGAAAATCGGTACGTAGAAACTCCTAACAAGATCTATAAGATCTAACAATAAGTGACGTCAATCAAGTTGCGGGTAAAACAGGCAGATTATGATTCGCACGTTTGTGAAGATGATACTTATGCTTATTTCCAGCTCTCTTGTCGGTCTCCGACAAAACCGGCCTCCTAAACCTGGGCAAAGGCCTCAGCGACCTTGGATTCACACTGGTAGCAAGCGGTGGCACCGCCAAGAGCCTCCGAGACACCGGACTGACCGTAAAGGATGTCTCGGACATTTCCGGCGCTCCCGAGATCCTCGGCGGGAGAGTTAAAACTCTTCATCCGGCTGTCCACGGCGGTATTCTCGCTAGGTAATTGTGACCGTTAGGATAATTTGATGCTGTGACGTCACAGTTTGAATTGGTATTTAGAGAGATCCCAAGTGATCAAGCGGACCTTCTCAAGCAAAAGATCAACATGATCCAGATCGTCGTTTGCAATCTGTATCCATTTGTCGAAACCGTCTCCAAGGCCAACGTTAACCTCGCCGATGCCATCGAAAACATTGATATCGGAGGCGTGACCCTCCTCCGTGCGGCTGCCAAGAACCACCACCGTGTCACGGTCATCAGCGATCCCAGCGACTATGGCAAAATCCTTACCGAAGTCGCTTCGTCGTCCAATAAGGACACAACTGTGGAAACCAGACAGAATCTAGCCTTGAAGGCGTTCGTCCACACCTCGGAGTACGACCTCGCCATCGCCGACTACTTCCGCAAGCAGTACTCCGCTGGCGAATCCCAGCTGACACTCCGATACGGAATGAATCCACACCAAAAACCTGCACAGATCTACACCACGCTGGCCAAATTACCGTTGACGGTGCTCAACGGCTCGCCAGGATTCATCAATCTCTGCGACGCTCTGAACGGTTGGCAGCTGGTGAAGGAGCTGCGGCGTGCGTTGCAGTTACCTGCTGCCGCAAGCTTCAAACACGTTTCGCCCGCCGGCGCCGCCGTCGGTGTCCCCTTCGGCCCCGCCGAGGCGCGCCTCTGCATGGTTGATGATATGCTCGATCAACTCACGCCCCTCGCCATTGCGTACGCGCGGGCGCGCGGCGCCGACCGCATGTCCTCCTTCGGCGACTTCGTCGCCCTCTCGGACGCCTGCGATGCGGCCACAGCGAAAATCATCGCCAGGGAGGTGTCCGACGGCGTGATCGCGCCCGGCTACACGCCAGAGGCCATGGAGCTGCTGAAGAAGAAGAAGAACGGTGGATACTGCGTGCTGCGAATCGATCCGGCCTACGAACCGGAGCCGATCGAGCGCAAGGTGCTCTTTGGACTCACCATGGAGCAGAGGCGCAACGACGCCGTGATCAACAGTACTCTGTTCAGCAACGTCGTCACGGCGGTACGGAACATGCCCGAGCATGCCGTGCGCGATCTAATCATCGCCACTATCGCGCTCAAGTACACCCAGAGCAACTCCGTGTGCTACGCTAAGAATGGGCAGGTTGTGGGGATTGGAGCAGGCCAGCAGTCGCGCATTCATTGCACGCGCCTTGCTGGCGATAAGGCCGATAACTGGTGGTTGCGCCAGCATCCTAAGGTCACTGGGATGAAGTTCAAGGCGGGAGTGAAGCGCGCCGAGATGTCCAACGCCATCGATAACTACGTCAATGGATCGGTGGGCAAGGACATGGACCGGAACACATGGATGTCCATGTATGAGATGGTGCCGGCCGACTTTACCGAGGATGAAAAGAGGGAGTGGATGACGAAGTTATCGGAAGTGGCCTTGGCTTCCGATGCTTTCTTCCCATTCAGGGATAACATCGACCGTGCACGCTTGGTAAATATTACTTGCTTACGATGATTCAAAGGGATTTCATCAACTCACCATCTTATTTCTCAGAGTGGAGTTACGTACATCGGCAGTCCATCCGGATCCACCAACGACCAAGCTGTTATCGAGGCCTGCAACGAACATAAAATGGTCATGGCGCACACCAATTTGCGTCTCTTTCATCATTAACTTGTTAGCAGTTATGAATTTTGCATTTTACTTGTTAGTCAAGTCTTCTTTGATAACGTTGTGAACTTGTTATCGTAAAAATATGTATATTAAACCTTAAACGCTCATTTGCGACATTTGAAATTGATACTTGGAGTGATTTGATGCATGACTGTAAATTAAATTGCCTATCTCAGAATGAATATAACCAAAGATTTGCAAGAAAAACTGGGCACTGCGTAGCAAAGAGAACGGGTGTTACTTCGCAATTCTTCAATTTTTCTTTCCTGTAACCATTTGTACATCACGATGGATTTTGAAGTTGACCAAAATATTCCACCCCAAATCAGAGCAATCCATGAGTACATCAACAATGAAATTATTGGTAAGTTATTTTAACACACTCCTTTGTTTAGCAAGCGAAAACTATCTGTTTGCACTCTAGGACTTAGCAAAATGAAAAAGATACGCGTTAAACTCAGTCACAACGTACCAAAATGTAGTAGTTATACATTTGAGCTGGAGATACCATTTGCTGGCACATATCTCCGATGGGAAGTGATATTCAGCAATGAGGACTTAACGTCGGCGCCAGATTTTGACTTTATAAACGACCAATTTCTCACGGATCCCGACATTGACGTCATTGAAAAGTATATTCCCGCACTGCACAAGTGGAACATTAATGATGCGAAATGCCTGTACACTGTAGTACAACAAATATTACACTTATACAAGAAGTATCAAGTTGATAGATTGCAAGTAAACAAGTATGAAAGACAGTATGTAGAGTATTCAATGCTGATTGGTGAGATGAACATACCTGAGGATGATGTTGAGGTGCTCATTGAACAGTCAGATTGCATACACTTCCTAATCCAATTGCCAATTGATGTTTCAATCCTGCCACCCTACATGGGCAAGTATTTTGGGTGCAGTAATTGGGATGACACCCCACCAGCAGAAATGAGTAACCCTGGCCAGGATATAATCATGTTGCGGGTGTCGTATATGAATCAAAAGGTTCAAACTAGTGTCTGGCTCACACCACACCTTGAAGAAGTCATTGGCAACACCAAACAGTTGAGGCTGCCTGCATTCAGTAAGGACATGACACTTCCAGAATACATACCCAGTGTGAAGGAGGCAATCCATGAAAAACTTGCAACAATTAGCAATAACTACAAGTTGCGCAACGAGTTCGTGAGCACAATGCTTGCATACCAAGGGAGAAGCATCATTGAGTACGATAATGTGACATTCAGCAAGATGACACTTCTGTTGGAAGCACAAGAGAACTACTGCTTGGTGATCATACAGCTGGGCAAGCAATTTGACAAACCCACCCTGCAGCTGCGCTCGCTGTACTGCGAGCGGAATAGCAAGCCAATGAGCGAGAATCTCAACTACTCTTACAATCCGGATGCCACCATTGAGGAGACGGTGAAGAAGATCCTCAGCACAGTGTACTGCTTTCTCAGCACCTACAAACCGGAGAACAATCACAGCGTCAACATCAAGAACGACCTCAAGCAAAACGAAGTGAAAAGCTACGCGTCGGCGATGAATAAGTAAACTTAAATAAGTCGTACATCCGAACGAACAACGCTTGAATCTGAACCATGTGATGTGTGATGTTCTAAATACACAGATTGATATAACAGCTGAGGCATCTCATTCAATTTGGACTGTTTAATGCCACAGCGTATAATATTTAACTTTATAATGTAATAATTATATAAATATTTATGTCATAACAAAGTTCCACAACTGGTTGGCATTCACCCTTGACCAGGTGGTTTGTTTTTGTAAAAACTAATGAAAATCAAATGTATGTTTGTTCCGTCGATAGAATTTTGTGAAACTTTCGGCGGTTTCGCTCCGATCAATCATACGTGTAGTCGTAATCCATAAAACGGAATCCTTAGCTTACTTAACAATACTTTATACAAACCCTCAGCTGAAGTGTTGTAAACTCGCTTCATTTGTATTCCTCTCAATACATTTGCTTTCTATGCTTTGCTCCTGTTTACCTTGCAACCCTTCACTTAAGTTATCTCAATTCCGTCTCCTTCTCTATTCTGGTTGGTTGGTTGAGTTTGTTGATCGCCTGGTGGAGATGAGCCTAGAGTCTAGTTATGTACACTGTTTCGATTTTGCTTGATCTAGTCGGCTCGGGCCGTCAGTGGTGCGTCAACGAAAAGCTGAGATCCATCGAGGACGACTCGCGCATGCCGGACGAGCTCGCCTTCTCCTCGGGGCTCTTGTCGCAGTCTTCTAAATACTTGATCACCTTCTCGGTGGCCTTCATCGCGCAGACGCTCGATGCCTCCGTCTGGGAAGGGAGCGCATTTCATTTTCGGAGGTTGAAAGTGTCGGGATTGCGACTTACCGAAGCGGTCAAATTCATGAAACTGAAGAATTTCTTAAGCAGCTCCACCATAAGTGAGAACTTCTTCTCCTTGAGGAAGGTGCGCACGGTGCTCTCGTACTCGGCGTTCTCCATGATGAGGTAGCCGACTAACAAAACGAGGTACGATGCGAGGAAGGTGAATTCCATGTGCGTGCCAGCTTTTTGCAATACTACAAACGCAGGAAAAAGAAGTAAGTTTCCAATCTATCTGGCGCGTCTAAGGAATCAAGAAGTCGCATGAAAGATGGTGGCTTACATTTCGCGACTGTTTCCTCAATGAACTCTTCGTTAGTTTTCGGCTGAGTGCTGTTCTCGTCCTTTTCGCCGTCCAGAATCGCATCCGTACGCTTCTCCGCAGCCCGTGCGCATTCCTCCCACTGATGGAACTGCTTGATGAGCGCCTCCACAGCAAATTTCTCGCAGGTGAAGACGCTCTCTCCTTCAGCGGGAGCCTTAGCACCGATCAACAACCTCTTATTCGCCTCGTTATCCTGAATCAAGTTGATCAAGAGCATCAGGACGAGCACGCCCAGCTCAAACTTCTTCTGATCCGGTATATACTGAGGAACTTGCAGCAGAAGATGCAAACTGGAGTCAATGATGCCTGGTCTTATTCCAATCAATGAGCTGCCAGTAGCTACGAAACAAGATAAACATTGCTGCTGGCAGTGAAAATATCAATGATGCAATCTTCCACCTACATTGCTTGTTGAAACGATGAGTGAGGTTAATCAGCACCTTCAAGGTGACCAACAACGCCTCCCGGATTACAGCGCCAGCCGTCTCCTTGTCAGCGATGTCCGCCACTGGATACAGCGGCAGCTCCGAGTCGCACAATCGGTAGAGCTTTACCAGCGTGTCGAGCAGGATGCCATCGTCGTAGTTGAGGAGGTACAGCTGGTTCTCTTCGTTGTTGTGCGTCACGTTCTCCAAGACGCGCAGGCAGCGATCGATCTTGCGCAGCTTATCCAACAGCGCGTCCGTCCAGGAAACTACGTAGTCGGACACCTGCCGGCAGCACTCGCAGATGGTCTTCATGATGTGCTCCAAACCGCCCAACTCGCGCAGCTCCTCCTTGAACCACTCGCCAGCTCGTTTCGAGGTTAAGCTGAGCAGAGTTTCCATGGCTAATTGACCAACCTAAGGAAACTCGCAACATTACACCACAAATCTGATATTTCGCTGCAGAGAGAGAGACTTACAGTAATATTGTCCAGATTCAAGTGCATCGCATGTCCTTGGCTCTGAATCTCGGCGCAGAGCTCGCGCACCTTCTGCTTGTTCTTCTCCAGCTGGCCAGTGGTCAGGCCGCAGACATCCAGTGCCTGTTGATAGTTCACATCTGACTCCAGCAGGTTCAGCATCAGCTCCAAGCAGTCGCGATCCAGGTCCATGTTGAGTCGATCCTGGCTCAGCACGAACATCACCGTCGCCGTGCAGAGGCCGAGGCTCTGATCGCGCGTCGCGTCGTGCAGCGCTTTGAAGAACTTCGCCACCGTGCCGTGCGCGCGCACATGCATGCGGAACGCCGGCGCCATGCACTTGGTCGCCAGGGTGATCGCAGACAAGCAGCGCGTGCTGATCGGATTGTTATCCTGCAGCGCATCAAGAATATACTCCACGTCGTCGTTGAACTCTTGGAACTCGCCGATCTCCTGCATTTGGTGTGCCTTCTTCACGTTTCTCACAACCGTGTAGAACTGGAAAACAAGTCAGGCAATCAGTACGAACTGAACAGGCTCGCGTTCACGTTAAACATACTCCTTTATCGTTCCTGGTGCATTTCACGCTGGCGCTCACCTCCCCGTCCTCCTCGAGTCTGGGTACAGTCACCAGAGGATCGTCATTGAAGCCAAACTCGTCGTGCGTGGGCGTCGCCGACGTGCTGCTCACCGTGTTCGTTGGCTTCGGCGCCGGCTCATTCTCGCCGCTCCATTTGTGGCGGTACACCGCACGCGTCTTCTTCTGCCCGTCGTTGGCAATCGCCCGAGACTTGAAAATGCTACCTTTCTTCTTCGAGATTACTACCTTCAGCGATGCGGGCTCTAAGATTTTATCTAAGATCTCCTCTTTATGTTCTTCAATCGTTGATTTGACGGCTTTCTCCTCGTCCACGCCTTTCTCCGGCTCGGCGTTCGCGCTCTCCGGCTCGGCCTCTGGTTCGAGCTCGGGCTCTGCTTCCGGCATGGCCTCCTCCTCCGGCTCACTGGACCATTCATCCTCTACTCGCGGCGGTGGTTCCACAACCTTCGGCTTCGGCGCAGGGATGATAATCGACTGCTGAATTCTTATCGTGTTTGCATGGACTGCTTCTGTCTTCGGCGGTGGTGGAGAGGGCGGATGAAACTCGGGAGCATCATCACAGTGCATGGGCACTGGAGACGAGAGTTTGACCTCAGCGATATCCCGAGTTGGAGTGCCCTCTTCGGCGGAATGGTGCTCATCGATTAACTCATCAACGTGCATCTTCTCCGCATACGCAGGTTCCGTCGCGTCTTCAGTCACCTGGTGGTTGATGTCGTCGTCGCTGTGGTCCCGCGAGGTGCCCAGCAGGTTCGCGTACATCGCCTTACGCTCCAGCTCGTACTTCTCCGCGGGAATGTACTGCGGCGAGAGGTCGGACTCCTTCTTCGGCGAGGTGAACAACGAGAAACTCTCGACGGCAGTGTCCGCCGTGGCTGGGCTGCTGCTGGGGTCCTGCTGCATGCTGCGCCGCGTGCTGCGCGTGACCCGCGCATGGCTGGGCGAACGCTGCGCCCTCGGCGACGTCACCGTGGAGGTCGACGGGGTCGACGACGGCGTCACAGTGCTCTCCGACTGATCGGACTCGTTCACGATTTCTGACTTACCATGCACTATCCTCAAAACTATTTTATGCTTGGAGTCCTTATCAAGGCATGCCGCAGCGGCTGCGGCCGGGGTAGCCGAGGCTTTCTGCGCGGTTGGCGCCTTGGTGGCATTTTTTCGCTTGGCTGGCACGCGGTCCACCTTCTGCCGCTTGGCAGCCGGCGTCGAAGGGGCGTAACTATCCTTGTAGGTAGGTTTCGCCGTTGCCGCTGTGGGCACTGGTGTATTGCTCGACTCGCTGTCGGAGTTGCGACTCTTGAAGAACTTTTTTGGCTTTGGTACAGCTGCAGGTTCAGGTACAACTACGTTACCATTTGATTTATCATTTTCTTGTGCTAAGCCTATAACAATCAATACATGACCAAAATAAGGTATCAAGCACACAGCCCATGTCCATAGCAGTTGGGAAGCAAGGCAAACATGTACCATTTTTTGGTCTTATTGACGTGAAGGAAGTAATGCCCCACTTGCCCACAGTGCCAGTGGATCGGGCAGCTGAGGGCTTGTTGCTGTTTTCTTTGAACAGGTTATCAAATTGGAAACTAGCATTGTGATAATTTCCCCGCCGGTATTTGCCATAGCCTCTAGACATGATGGCATTCCTAGGAAAACCTAAAATACAACAAGAAAAGACGTAAGCCACCTCAGAGTGAAAATCAAACACCAGCAATCACCAAAGCACTCATTCAACATCACTTATTTGAGACGCCATACACAGCCTGAGAAGATATCAACCATAATAATTAAGAGATTAATGAACACTTACGCCATTTGCACGGGAAGAATTAGAGTTTAGCGGTGAAGGTGCGGGCGCCTGTGCTGATTTCGTTGGTTTTTAACTCCGAACGCGTGCTGGCCTTAGCTGGCACTGGGCTGCGCATTCTTCGCGTTTCCTTGGCGCGCCGAACTCCAGGTGTTTATACACCTTCCTCGCGCACGCCAGCTGCGAGCACGTTTGCCTCAAGGTACAACGCAACGACTACGAATTTCACGGCGCAGGCGAAAGCCAACACTCCGGCAATCACTACGTAGTGCCTACATATGTGTCAAACACAACTCCGAGAACCTCACGTTATAAACACACCAGGGGCAGCCAGAGTCGCCAATGCGTGATGCCCGTAAACCGTGTAAACGTTGTTGGCTGTAAACTCTATGAAGAAGCCGTTAATATGGCGGGCAGCGGGTAGGACTTATCGAATACTGCCAGCTGCAGTGGGCCCATGCGGTGGGAAAGCCAACTACTCTTTGGCAGATGGCACACATTTACAGAATTTGGCGAAAACAGGGAAACCATTGCAGAGAATTAAACAATTGCGAAATAAAACTGCTCAACAAAACTACTAAACTAATTTACACCAAGCGTAGCTTATTTAGTCCTGTGCTAAGTTGTTTGCTTATAACAAGCAAGATAAAGATGTCCTTTGTTCCCATCAAAGCAACAATTAGCACAAGTAGTGGTTACTAAGTATTTTTGCTTCGAGTTTTGCTTGGAAGGCAAATTTGTTTCAAGCAATTAGCTTAAATGCTACTGTGCGTTGACAATAACTTGACTTGCGTTCCATATCTGACTTCAATTTACCATGATCGTTTTTTGTTTACGCATTAGTAGCAAATGTGTGTTTTTCCAGCTTTCGAATAAAAAAAGGAAGTTGTTATTTCGCATCTAATGATGGTAATAACTGTGCGAATCCAAACAACCCACGCAGAGAGCTATTGCGGTGCAAACAGAACAGAGCCGGTGAAATAGCGCTTGCTCGGAACATTGCATGCTGTCGCAATAAGCCGGGCCAGGCGTAGTGGAACTTGCACCGAACGCGGCGTCGGCATCGTGTAGTCATCGCCTCTGTCGATAGGACGGCCCCCGCAGCCGAGTTTACCGAGTTCACTGTGTTAGTAGCGAGCGAGCGGCAGTTGCCGTCGCTCTGCCCGGTCGGTCGCGACGTGCATGAGAGTATTCCACTCTTTCTAGTGGACGCAGTTCGCTCTGAACTGGTTCCTCGGCGTGCGTCGCGTTCCCCAGCTTGTCCTCGGCTGCCTTCAGCGGACCCATCATCGCATTCGGCCCATTTCGGTCTCCTCCAGCTTCGCAGCTCCAGACAACGCTCGGGCGAGCTTTGCAGAGCTTTAGTGTGGGACGCTGTTGCTCATTGCGGCAGTTGCTAGCGTTACCACGGTGTTGGTATGCTGTTCTGAAGGGTGTGAGCGACAGGGACGAAGGCGTAAGGGTGCGCGTCTGAAGTGCCGCTTGGACTACCTCCGACATAGGTGGAAATCGCGGTCAACGCGCCATGAGTTGACCGAGACAACTCGTGACAGTGCACAACCTGGAATTGTATAATAAAAACTAATTTTGAAAAGCACAAAAATAATAGTGAGAAAACATTTGAACAAATACAATTGAAACACGTGTAAGCTAATAAAGAAGGAAATTAAACATTAAAATAAGTGCGGAGTTCGTGCAAGGATTTCGGATTTTGCGCCCAGTTCAAATCTGCGCTGGACAACACCAAAAATAATGCGGATTACATGTGGACCTCGTCAGCGGCTGACAATGCGCTGGAATATAAATTAATGGTAATTTTTAATCGTTGCGAGAATGTTGTTATGAGAAATAGCGACCATTGTTGCAACTGGCGACGCGACATGATAACGCATCTCATTTATAACTATGTGTAAAAGTGACTCGTTTTGAGATGATATTTACTGTTTATGCTTCATGTTATATCATAAAATGATACATCAAGTAACGGTTGACAAGCGCAATTCAATCGGAACGTTATTTCTGAT
>JAAAKC020109804.1:0-10270 GCA_010014765.2 Aenictocupidus jacobsonorum | reverse complement strand
AGGCAAGGCCATATTGGTTCCATACCGATACGGTAATAAAAGTCTCTAGATCGTTACCAACGTTATAAATTCAAATTATACGCGGTAATAAAGTCAAACAAAACACAACATAGAAATTAAAAGCGTTACGAAAAATATAAAATAAAGTAATTTATCTTGAATTAAGTAGTATATACTTCATAGAATAATAATTTATCATTTATATTGAGATGTAGGTTGCATTGCCATAAGACAAAATATCCCTAGATTCTCTAGTTACGTTCTTGAGTTTGTAGTGGTGGCAGTCCGGCAGCTGGTTGGGTCTCTGTCAGCGCGCCTCTCGCCCGACTTGTATGCGAGCTCGGGTGCCACCCCGTTTTCCCTAATTATTTAAACAATCCGTGAGTATTATCACCCACCGGCCGTTTTAATTTTTTACTCCTGGTGCATTGTCATCGCTGCGTAATAATATTTCGTGGCGTAAATGCTTTCCCTATACTTTCCTCGAATGTAAACATTGGTATCTGTTTGTAGGTTAGGCACAATGGCAATTCGTCCGGTCTACAGACCGACGATCGTCAAGAAGCGAACGAAGAAGTTCATAAGACACCAGTCGGACCGCTATGGCAAGCTTAAGGTATGTCTCACTGTTCTCCGCACGTGTGCAGTGGCCAATAAATAAAATGATGGTTCTATGGTAATTTGCGACTGAATTGGTGTATGTTGACAAATTTTGCTGATTTTCATATGTCAAGTGAATTCATTGCCTTTGCTACTTCTTCACTTGAGGATCATAATTTATGTCGTTGTTCTCAGCGCAACTGGCGTAAACCCAAGGGTATTGACAACCGTGTTCGCAGGCGTTTTAAGGGACAGTTCCTGATGCCCAGTATTGGTTATGGTTCTGCTGCGAAAACTAAGCACATGCTGCCGACTGGCTTCAGGAAAGTCATTGTACACAATGTAAAAGTAAGCAAGAGATAAGTTTTTTTATTGTTTATCACCTTCCCTTTCAGTGCCACTGTGACATAGCTTTGTTTCAATATGTAGATTTCCATGGTAATTTAACTGATGAGTAGTGATATGAAGTGTTGCACTGATTCCCTGCACAACTTGGTGCTGTGTTATAGTTGTCCAGGTGATTAGTTACTATTTGATCTTGTTTGAAAAGGAATTGGAAGTCCTGATGATGCAGAACAGGAAGTTCTGTGGTGAAATTGCCCATGGTGTGTCGTCAAAAAAGCGCAAAGAGATCGTCGAACGGGCGCAACAGCTTTCCATTCGTTTGACCAATGGACACGCGCGCCTCCGCAGCCAGGAGAACGAATAAGCCGCAATTATTGATTAATTAAAATTTAATAATAAAACAAATGGATAAAACTGGTTGTGGACTTGCTTGCTGCTGTATGTATCTTCTCTGTTGTGGGGTAGACTGAGCTGTGTGTGTGTTTCTTGTCAAATTTGAAGGTTCTGTGGTACTCAACTGTGCCGTTTTGCGAGAGCTGACAAGTTGTGAAGAGTTTGCAGTGCATTTTTCTGTCGCGCAATTTGTCGGGTGATCGGCGTTATTGCAGGTTAAGCTGTGGAGCAGAATCCAGCCTTTAATACAGTTACGGCCTGTCTGTGCCGTCCTCGGCCTTTTTCGAATTTCTATTGGTTTTGCACGGTGTGGAAAATATTAATTTTCCATTAAGTTGCCGCGGACGATCTAACTTCCGTCTTCGTTACCTTGAAAAGTTCATTCTAATGTTTCGCTGCGCGATTTTCGTCTGCTTCCTGCGTGGAGGTTTCTGGCAGGTTGGAATACGTCGCCATCTGGTGGTGCACCACCGCATTACGCATCATATTTCCGAAGTTGCACACCCTGTGGTGGCACGAAGGACGGCGCTACGCATCTGGTCCAATTGGACCAATCAGGGTTGCGCGTGGTGACGCTCGCACCGCAGAACCTCTAGCGCGTACACGGCCGTGCGCCATATACTCGCCGTCCAGTCAGCGTTTATGCCTGGTACGTCGTTGCTTGCCCAGTACCCGAGGTAAGCTTGTCCGTGAATTCAGTCCTACATTTCTTGCGGCGGCACGCAAAAATCGGTGGAGCTTCCCCCGGGTTGCGAAAAATACGCAATAATTCGCTTACACCCTGCCGGATTTTTCCGTCGCGGCGAAATAATTCCGTGCGTCGCGTAATTCGAGTAATTCGATTTCGCGGCGGAGGGCCGTACACACGCGCGAAACAGGTATGGCCGCCGCTCGGCGTTGGCGGTTTGGCGCGTCGCGTCCCCCGAACTTGAAGAATATTTTTCGACGCGTTGTGCGCGTGCGGAGCGTTGGAAAATGTCGCGAACTGAGCTCGATTTTGCGCTCGGATTTTTGCGTTATTTTGCGTCGCGCACGCACGCCTATATCGCGATGAAATAAATTCCAGTTACCGCTGCGGCTTTAATGTGCGTTATTCGAATGTAGCGCCGTTGCATTGCTGGACCAAACAATTGAAGCCAGCGCTGTTAAGAGTTGTTAAGGCGTGCGCCATTCTGGGATACGGACACCCGTGGGCGCCCTCAATGTGTTTTATTTATTTTATCGTGAATTTTTTAAAAGTCGGGACGCGCCAAAGTAATAGCAACTGTCAGTGCTTAACCTCAATAAACAACGCGCTCAGAAATGCAAATAAACTACAAATGTAAGCTAATAGCTTATAAGGCAATTTGCTAATGGTTACGAGTGGTGTGTCGAGTGGTTGTTAGGGGATTTAATCGGCTACTACGATTACTTACTATTAATTACGTGCGTGGAAGTAAGAAGAGGAGTTAATAGAGTGTGTCTTGTTTTAAGCTCAGTTCAGCGCGTTCGTCTCAGAATCGAGAGCAAAATGTCCGATGAGACAGTGAAACGCGGTCGTAAGGGCGCGGCCGCCACCGAATCGCCCGCCAAGAACGACACTTCGCCGAGGAAGCGCGGCCGCAAGGAGGCGGTGAAAGTGATCGAGGATGAGGCGCCACAGCCGGCGAAACGCGGCCGTGGCCGGCCGAAGGGCAGCAGCAAGAAAAAGGTTGTGAAGCCTAAACCGAAAGGCAGTAAGTGTCCAATGTAACAGCAGTAACAACAGCAAAGTGAAGACGTTGACACAGGGAACAATTAGAAACAAGAACCAAAGGTACTAAACGAGTTGTTTTGTTTGGTAGCCGGACGTCGCGGCAGGCCGAAGAAGACTGAAAAGCCGAAAGAGTCCTCCGAGGAGGACGAGCAGAACGAGGACAGCGACGAGTAAAGAGCGGCGAGGCAACAAATTTGGAGATGAGAGATAGATAGAGAGTGAGACACCACCGAATCACCGATACGGAGGGTGCCAACGTGGCGCAGCGCATAGATCTTATTCTAATTTTCATTCATCCGCATTTTAACTAGGTTAAGTCCATGCGTTCATGTTAGAGAAGAGAGTTTAGACATTAGTGTTGTGGTGTCGAATTGATGCCGTCGCCATTGTCGTGCCACTCTAATTGATTATTCTTTGAAGCTTGATGAATGTGTAAAACCCTATGGAGTGTGTGTGTGTGTGACTCATTTTTAATGTATTGAATTTAGTTTGCAGCGCGTCACGAAAAACATGTTTAATAATTAATCTGCAAAGAAATTACATCAAATAAAAAGAAATCAATTTATCTATGCACATAGCAGCATCAACTGATTTAAGTTCGTATTTTGTGGATGTGGTCAGTCGCATCACGGCAGGTGGCGCTACGAATGGCAGACTAAATATGCTGATTTAAGCACCGTTGATTAAATAATGACTAAACAGTCGTACTTGGCATTCAGGGAACTACGAGCAAAATGTAAGCAAAAAAGCTGCTCAACCGCGTGGCGCCATGTTGAGTATGTAATTGATTTAAACTGGATGCTGTTGCTTGGGTGTCGGGTGTGGGTCAACTTTGCGCCAGCATCGGACATAACCTTAAAGTGTAAACGAAAGTCGATAGTGCCCTGCGACACCTACATGCTGTGTGTGTTGTAAGATAACCATCGTTTAGTAGTAATTCACGCCCAGAAAATTGTCAATCATGGGCTCCGAACACTCCACGCAAGGTGCTGGCGTTCGCCCGACGAGCTTCGATGACAGCGCGCTTCCGCGACAGACCAGCTTTCGTCGCCAGCACACGATTGCCAATCCTGGGGGCACGGTGCCCACTTTCACCCATGGGGATGATGTTGAGCGGCCTGGCTCTACATCGCCGGGGCCTAGCGTCTGCAGTGATACAGATTTGCCATACATAAGTTATACAGTGAATCGTCCAATCGGAGGTGAGATAAAGCGAAAGATGTTTTGCTGTGATTGATGCAACTGTCAATAAGGCAAAATCACCTCTAGTTGGTGTTTGCTATTGAGATTGGAAAATATCAACATTGGAACGGTCACGCTTTCAGATTCGCCAAAGATATCCAAGAACAAACTGAAGTCGCAGCAAGTAGTACGCAAGAACCAACTGATCAAATCTGGGCAGAGCACCAGCAAGAAAACTGCACATAGTATTGTTGTCGTTAAGCCAGCACTGGTCGGGCCGAACGTTGATAAAGATCCGGACATCGTACGCCTGCAGAGCATTCCGATGTTCCTACCGATAATGCGGGCCACGCTGAATTTGCCCGCCGCTCGTGATCCCGAAGTTCTCGAGCGATTGGACCCGGTACCCTTGCAGAAACTGTGCGCCAGATATCAGGGACATATGCACACCTGCGCCAACCTGGTTGCCACCGAGCAGAACACGCTGACGCTCAAATTGCGCGAGGTGGACGGCGACGTGGCGAAAATGCTCGCCTGGGCCGTCGAGCGGCAGAAGCACTACGCCAAGCACCATGACAAGCTTAGGAAAGTTGGTGACCTATCACACCAGTTGAATCGATGTCATAGTATGCTCAATCAGATACTGGAATCAATGGAGATGCTCAACAACATGTTGGAGATTGAAGAGCGATTGGAGCCCTTTGTGTGGACTACTGGGTGATTTTAACCAAGCCACATTTTTATGCTTAGGTTGTATATAGACTTTAATTGTAATTATTATGGACTAAAATTTGATGCCACCTAATTTATTGCTACATGGATTAAGTCTTCCTGCTGCTTGTTTGTGACTGCTGCTGGCTGCCATCAACATGTTGAGCTTGATTGCACAGCTCCATGTCAATACGTTCTTTGGCTCTCACCACTTTTGACTGCAGGTAAACTGTGCCACCCCTGGCCTTCTCATTTGCCTCAAAAAGTTGCTTGTACTGCTTCTCTATCTCTTTGGCCTCCAGCTCGGAGACGTTGAGAATCTGCATAGCCTCAGCCAGTGAGAGGCCTGCCTTATTATTGGCCACGCGCTCGGCGCGCGTCTTCGTGTTACCGAGGCGACGCGCCGCCTCCTGCGACGCTTCTATCTCCTGCTTCAGGGCGCGCGCGAAAGCCCTGCCGATGATCTGGCTGCCGGCGACAATCAGCTGCGCGATGAATTTCGCCATAGAGGGGACTGACGAGTCACGCAACTTGCGTCGGAACCATGCGGAGATGGTTCAAAGAGCTGAGCGCAGTTAGGAACAGGAGATGGAGGAGACCAGGTTATGTTGCGATGACATCTGACGTTGGTAATCAAACACCACAACTAACTAATGTTAATTGGCAGTTGCGCTTCTAGGCCATGATATTAAATCCTGGTTGTTTTTCTCGGTGATGTTTTGGGTATTTACGAGCTCCATGTTTGCGCACGGCCGGAAAAAATGTTGAATTACTTTATAGTTCTTGCCACTGTGAGCGGCGGCGCTAGTGCGCCACTTGAGCTGTGTTATGAAAATCGGCTGACAGTTATCGTCAGTCAGCGGGTCTGTCGTGCGCCGCGGGACTGCTATGCGCCGGATCGCACAAGCGTTGCCCTGGTTGTCCGCGTTTCGCCTAGAGATCGACCAGTGTTCGCCCAGTGTAATTGCGTGTGACTAGTGATATAATGGACGCACGTAAGTAGCCAAATTCTTCGTTCAGTTCCAACCCATTGCACCCGCGGCGGCTGGGCGGACGCTTTGATAGTTGAGAGGTGGTGAGCCATGTCGTTGACGCGTACGACGCGCTGCAGCATCGCCGCCGCCGTGCGGGTGCGGATGATGAGCTCCACTTTGGGGCGCCGCGAGGTGCCGTCATCGTGTAAGTCGCCCGCAAACATTCAACGTAACAGACTCACCGAAAACGATACCATCTACCTTCCACGTTTGCGCGTTCCGTAACTGCTCGTTTTGATTTGTGATTTTTGTTTTATGTGGTTGCGGCTGCTCGTTGTTGACGTGTAGTGAACACTGTTAAAGCGCTGGACAAGGACGTGCTGGCGAAGCTGCGCACCAGCTTCGCCTCGGACAAGAAGAACGTCTTCGCGCAGAACGTCTGCTCTCGCGTGGACCCATTTGATGTGTGCCTTAGCAGGAAGCAGCTGGAGGAAACGTCCCACGTATTCAATCATAAGGTAACTGGTCACTCGCACTACTTGCACCTGCACCAGAAGTAGCCAAACCGATTGTGCTTGCAGGTGGACGAGGTGAAGCCGTTGACGAACCAAAAGAGCAGCGGCCGCTGCTGGATCTTCGCGCTCCTCAATGCAATGCGCGTGCCCTTCATGAAAAAGCTTACCATTGAGGAGTTTGAGTTCAGCCAGGGCTACCTCTTCTTCTGGGATAAGGTCGAGCGCAGCAACTTCTTTCTGAACAACATCGCCGAGGTGGCGAGGCGCGGCGAGGCCGTCGATGGGCGGCTGGTGTCGTTCCTGCTCAGCGACCCCGTCTCCGACGGCGGTCAGTGGGACATGCTGGTCAATCTCATCACCAAGTACGGCGTCATGCCGAAGAAGAACTTTCCGGAGACGTTCAGCTGCGAGCAGAGCCAGCGGCTGAACATGATTTTGAAGAGCAAGGTACATGCTGGATAATGCTGTCGCACGCCCGCACAAACAGGTGTGTTGCTTTCAGCACAGGGAATACGCAAAGCAAATTAGGGACATGATCAGCGGCGGCGGCAGCGACCCCGACGTGAAGATGCTCATTGAGGAGCAGATGGTGAGCATCTTTCGCGTGATCGCCATCTGCCTGGGCGTGCCCAGCGAGCAGTTCACGTGGGGCTACTACGACAAGAACAAGGCCTTTCATGCCGTGGGGCCGATATCGCCGAAGGAGTTTTACGAGGCGCACGTTAAGCCCGTGTTCAATATCGAGGATAAGGTGGGTGGCATACGAGACGCACGGATGTGCATCTATACGGCCGTCGATCGGTGCGTTCGTCATCGGTGTTTCAGGTGTGCCTGGTATCAGACCCCCGGCCGACGAACCCCTTCGGCAAGGCATACACCGTCGACTGCCTCGGCAACATGGTCGGCGGCCGCCGCTGCATTTACAACAACCAGCCCGTCGACCTGCTGCTGGAGCTCACCGCGAAGAGCATAAAGGACGGCGAGCCGGTGTGGTTCGGCTGCGACGTCTCCAAGCGCTTCGCCGGCAAGCTCGGCATCCACGATCTCAACGTGCACGACTTCCCGCTCGTCTTCAACCTGGACATTCAGAAGACGATGTCCAAGGCCGACCGCCTACTCTACGGCGACAGTGCGATGACGCATGCGATGGTTTTTACTGCCGTCAACACCAACGTAACTCCCGCCGCTGCATGATGCCCGCTAGTTTAATGTGGTGTGCGATTTCCAGGCGCAAGGCGAGGTGACCAAGCTGCGCGTGGAAAACTCCTGGGGCGAGGACCGCGGCGAGAAGGGCTACATCGTGATGACGGTGCCGTGGTTCCGGGAGTTCGTGTTCGAGGTGGTCGTCGACAAAAAGTACATCCCGCCGAGCGTGATGGAAGTGTTCAGGCAGGAGCCGATCCTGCTGCCCGCCTGGGATCCGATGGGCACTCTTGCTTGAAACGCCCCCGCACCCGTCATCTTCTTTCACCATCTTCCTCCTCCAGCAATTGGATTATCGAATTGAATGAATATGAATAACACCGCTGCGCAGGCGATGCGAAATTAAACAATTGCAATCAAGTTGCCATACATTGCATACAAATAACTAAACAATATCTTATCAAGTTTTAATCGTTACGTTTTGTTGCGGTTGAGATTTGTGCGCCTGCCGATGCAGCGCCCAATCGTACTTCAGTTTGGACCAAATGCCTTGGCACATTTTTGCTAATCTGTGGTCCTGTCCCGCCTCCCCCGTCTTGGTGCGCGCGTACTCGCGTTCGATGAAGTGCCGCGCTAGACGGAAGCGCTTCCGTTGTATCAGGCTCAGCGCAAAATATAGCCTGCAGCGCGCTGCGATGCCAGGGTCGTCTATACGTAGCGCTAATTGAAATTGATGCATGGAAATCTTTGCTGCTGTCTCAGCGCATGCAATGAAGTAGTCACCAAGTGCAGAAAATGCTCCACCTAGGGTTGACAACCATGACAGTGCATGGTCCAGTTCACAGCGCTCTCTCACCATGAAGTAACACTTTTCATTCCTGTGATAAACTACAAGTTAAGCTGTGCTTTGCTTCTATGCTCTATGTTTACCAGTTGTAGTCGATTGTATCTGCACAATTTAACTGTGGTAGCAGGTGGATTCTCACTCTGTTGGTGCCATTCACCGTGCAGATGTAGTGCATGACAACTCGGCGACATTGCTGGCACTCCGAGAGCGCTTTTACGAGGCAGTGCAGGGTGACAGCAGTCAACTGTATTCTGTAGAAGCACACTGGCTTTGAAGTAGTGTTCTTGATGCTGCTGCAGGTGTGGTGTTCCACTGAGGTGGGTGTAATTAGCAAGCGATCATAAATTAGGTCACCGGCGTATATTTGTACGTAAATTCTGTTTTTTTCCATTGTTTATGAATTTCCACCTATGTTGACTGTTGTTTTAGAGGTTATGAAATTAATAAATTAGTGTCCCGGCCACAGCATGTTGTAAGCGCGCGTCTTTGGTGAATATTACTCGCAGTAAATAAGGAATTGGTCAATTTAAACGGTTTCAATGTTCTTCTCAAAACTGGCTGGCGGTGACGCTGGTTGCAATACTAAAAAAGGCTTCCGAATATTTCGCTGGGAGGAAAATACCGCTACTGACACTGTTGGGTCCTCTACGGTGTCAATTGTGCTAAGCCCGGTGATTCTAAACACGAAAATGGAAGGTAGAGCATTAGGAGTCGAATTGGTAAGACAACTCTTGGTTGTATAATATCCGCTTTTGATTTTAAACATATTTGTGATCTTGGTTGTGTTTTCTGTTAACTTGGTTGTTCAAACAATGGAATGTCCACAACATCCACGTCATTACTTCAATGATCTCTTATATATATGTTAAGCTCATGTTTTATGGTGTATGCAGCATTGTACAACAGGCTTGGTTTGTTTGCTCGAATAACAGGAGCCTACTGGTGAAGACTTAGACATGCTATCCTTTGGCTGACAGAGATCTGGGCACTTCAGGTCAATGTCGTATATATATATATATACATATTAGCAATGCAAAACTGAGTTTGGTCTGTGCTTATGATTGGACAGCATGGTGAAAGCTATCCTATAGAATCACCAAGAGTTGAACACGACTGAACAGATAACATTATCATCATCAATGCATTAACGAATATTCAACATGATATTCAACAACTCACGTTTTTTAATCGCGGAAGACTGCATGTTCAGCTCTAACCTGCAGCCGATGGCGATGTCGAGCTGCACCTTTTATTCTCCCACGTATGAAATAGAAACGTTTTGACTTGCGCAGTTTCGTAGAAGTTTGCAGATTCCTGGTTGATTTGACCACATATTTTCTACTGCCCTTAATAAATGAAAAGCAAGAACAATTTAATTAATGGCAATCGTCTTCCTCAGTTTCATTATCTTATTGGAAAATTGCGGAAATGAATGGCAAATACTGCACCGCTTCACTTGCGCTTCCTGGGATGGACCAAGACATCGAAACAGATATAATTCGTAGCAAAAGTAAAATAATTGTCAACAGGTTGGGTGGATCGATTAAGCACGGATAAGTCAATCCGAATTGCGCGAAGACCAAATCGGATGTGTGCGTTCAATGCGTTACAACAATAGCAGTATTTCTGCAACAATTTGGTTGCAAATTCTTTTAAAAGTAGAAATGCAGTAATTGTTGGGCCAGTTCTTTGAGCATTAAATTACAATATTACATATATTAGCATTCATCAGTGGTTCCTTGGCTTTGCACCAAAGCTAAAGCTTAAAATTACGGATTGCCGTCTCCCGCTTTCGTATTTGGCATGCTGAATTCCTTTCAATAAT
>JAAAKC020109803.1:11516-30016 GCA_010014765.2 Aenictocupidus jacobsonorum | reverse complement strand
GTTGATTGCAAGTACAAACTGCCCAATGAGGAACTCGTCAAAGAGATCCAAGTGAGTTAATTCATTGAAATAAATTATAAGATGATACTTCGCAAAACAGTCAGAACCGGTTGAAAATAAATCCAAAAAGTTTTTTGAAAACGGATAAAATTTGAAAACTACAAATTTGAATGAACTTAAGTTAAATTCATTTCTACATCATTCAATGTACAGATAATATGGAACAAATTAATTACTTCATGGCCTTCAGTTAATCTATCCTAACAACGAGTTTGTAGGCTACATCAACGAACGTTTGCTCTGAGGTGCAATATACAGATGTTTTATATGAACCATCGCCACATTCCCAGTTAAAAATACTTGCAAATTTTATGATTCACTTGTTTATTTGCATTCTCTTTTGTGCCAGAATTACGATGGTATTATCGTGCGATCTGATACGAAAGTCACCGCTGATGTTATCAACGCAGGATCACGTTTGAAGGCCATCGGCAGAGCTGGTGCTGGCGTCGATAACATCGACATTCCTGCAGCTACCGCCAAAAAAATCGTCGTATTAAAGTAAGCATTGTATCAGGGTCAATATTTTTCACTCATATTTATGCACGTTATCAATAAACTAGCAGATGTCATAAACAACCACGGATCATTGCCGCAAGACAACAGTTTCGGTGAAAACCAGAGCATAAATATTATATGTCGTCAAGCGAGTGTCACTGACGCATGCGACTGGGGCGTTACGTAATTTACTATTTACCCGATAACTGTTGATAAGAGCTTGGCGTCCATCGTGGATGCTGGTCTACTAGGGCTATCACATGTTGAAACATCACTGCTTGTGAAAAGATCGTCACATTTGTTATCGTTTACGCCCTGTGTATGAGAATTGCAACGTAAAGTGCTCTAACTTGATCAACTTCTATCCTGTATCATGAAGTTTGGTAGTTCGTTTATTCAGTTCATAGGATTGTTATTTCTTGAACTTGCACTACCCCAATTTGCATTCATTCGTGTAAGCGAACGACGGCAAACTATTTGACTACTGACACGAGTATCGTAGGCTTTGTTTCTATCATTGTGGTTGCATTCAACTGAATTTCAGCACACCTGGAGGCAACGCAGTCAGCGCTTGCGAGTTGACGTGTTCGTTGATCACAACTCTTGCCAGGAATGTCGTTCCAGCCGCAGCCAGTTTGAAAGCCGGCCGATGGGACCGAAAATTGTACTCCGGTCATGAATTGGCCGGTAAAACCTTGGCGATTGTTGGTCTCGGTCGTATTGGCAAGGAAGTCGCCATTAGGATGCAATCCTTCGGCATGACGGTACGTCAGTTGTCAGCGCGCTGGACGCTATCTTGAAGAGTTCTTCGCGTGTATTTTCTAATATTTGACTATTTCCTTTTTAGACTATTGGATTCGATCCTATTGTCTCGGCGGAGGAGGCGAAGAAATTCAACGTGGAGAAACTGGAATTAGACGAAATTTGGCCAAGGGCTGACTATGTAACCGTCCACACTCCACTCATTCCACAAACAAAATGCAAGTCTCGTACCTGCTTTGTCCAATGATAATTACAATTTGTGTATCTTGCCGCAGATATGATCAACAAGAATGTCTTCGCTGTGTGTAAGAAGGGAATGCGCGTTGTAAACGTCGCTCGCGGCGGCATCGTCCATGAAAGCGACCTCCTCGAGGCTATTGAGAACGGCCGGTGCGGAGGCGCTGGCATCGACGTGTATGAAGAGGAACCGCCCAAGAACCCCATCACGCTGAAACTCATCGCGCATGATAAGGTCGTCGCTACGCCGCATTTGGGTGCGAGCACGGGCGAGGCTCAGATCCGCGTCGCCGTCGAGGTGGCGGAGCAATTCATTGCTTTGACTGGCAAATCGACTGAGTTCACCCAACTCACTGGAGTTATAAACCCAGCTGTTATGAAATAACAACTGCAAGCAAATTCCACACTACGTTGCAACAACAGCTGTCTTCTATATAAAAAATATCAACGAAACAAAAAATAATTTCAAAATTTGCTTGAGAGGGAAATTTCTATAATTAGGTATTGTGGTACAAAGATCAACTTAAGACTAGTTAGTTAATGCCCATGGGCAGCTTTGAGACCTTCTTCCAGTAATCTTCTCTCTCTGTCCAACTCCCTAAATCCCTGCAGGGCTAATTCTAGAAGTCCTCTCTTGGCTGCATGTTCCTTGATGTAGTTCTCCACCAACATATCACTTTCTGCTTGAATATCAATCCTATGCATTAGACTGTACAACTTTACCAGGCAACAAGCCTCCTCAATATTCCCAGTCTCCAGCAGCTCCAATAATAAGTTGTCGATCATCTTAAACCAACTCAAATAAAATGACAATGGACCAAAATGCCTGGTAGACCTCAGCGACTTGAATCCATCGTTATCATTAACGTGCAAATAGGTGGCCTCAATAATTCGGTGATACTCTGGGTCATCCGGCTCGAACTGTACGCACGCACGATCCAGGAGAAACTCATATTCCTGCCTCTCCAACAAAGATTTCAAATTATGCTCCTCAAACATCTTTGGCATTCGAATTTCTCTGCCCGCTAACGGAAAGTACACTTGATTCATACGGTCACGCAGCGGCCAGTCAGCCATTCTCAATGAACCATCTGGTTCCCTCACCACAATCAGACGATCTTTGTTGCTGATGCCAAAAGTGATGTCAGTGAAGACCAACTTTGAGGTCTCCAATCCCTGCAGGGCTGGATCCGTACTGAGCACAGAATCAATTGGTATTCTGGGCATCACAACTGGCGGCATTTGTAGCAAGTCTATGACGGCATCTTCTGCTTCTTTATAGGCAGCTTTGAGCTGATCTTCTGTCATGAATTTATATACTGGTTGCCCTAATCGAGATGTGCCTAGCTTTCTTTTTTTATAGACTTTACTTAGATCAACTCTTGTCAGTGTGTGGAGAAGGTCTTGAATTTGTTGGTTGAAGAATAACCGGGCTGGATCTTTTGTGTTATCTATGGAGACGTAGATAATTGCAAAAGATGGGAAAACAAAATAAGTAATATAGCTTGAAATAAGGAATATAATTGAAAGGAAAAAACCATTACCATATTGAAATGTTGACTTAAATCTATTTTGCACTATATATAAGCTGTTTAATTGCATCTTTGTAGGTATTTGAATGCTTTTATTTAATAATTTTTGAGAATAATAACGTAAGGCTGCCATGACGAGAAAATTAGGTTACAACTAACCAAACAACTGAAGAGAAAACAAGTCAGTTGATTCTGGTAGCGAAATGCCATATTTACAATTTGATCTTATTAATTAACGTTGAACATAAATAAACTCGTTACAAAGATGGCTGCGGTGCTTAAAAAACGTGCCTTGGCAGAATTCTCACAAACACATGTGATCTCAGTAAGTTAAATTATTTCCATTAAGTCCTAATATATTAGCATCTTAAACATCTTTAAGGATAATCTTCCACAACGTTCCAAGAAGCTTAAACTTGTTAAGAAACCAACCACTGAAAGTACAGCACTTGCCCTAATAAGTTGCCTTGAATGTGCCAAGACTAGCAATGAAGCACTCCACACTTTGCTAAGAATATCAGATGCATTCGATTTAGATGCAGCTGATGTACCTGAGGCAGTTACCAAGTTATCAGCTCACTTTCAAAAGGAAGAGGAGAGTGCAGTCAGAGTCAAGCTTCTTTCTTTGCTGGGTGACATTACCAATGAGCATAGCACTGATGCTGGGATTATACAACTGATCGCAGATGAACTGTTCACTTTATTGAAGAATGAAACTTCTCACAAAGTGATTGCCCAAGGCATGAATTCATTCCTTCAACTTAGTAGATATGTTAATCAAGCTCACACCCAGTTAATTACTGCAATCATTGAGCTGGCACATGAGAATCTGAAAGATATCAGCCATACTGTGAAGTGTAGGTGCCTGCAGATTATTGGGTGTTTGACACCAATGTGCACTGGCATTGAGCTGGAGAAGTTGATCTACTTGGTGGAGTGTTACTTTAACCATCAGGATGCAAGAGTGAGGGCACAGGCATTTTCAACAATGATAGAATTGCATGAGAGGGGCTTCAATGTTGGCACAAATATCTATGGGAATGTTTGTGAGGCACTGAAAGATGATTATGAATGTGTGAGAAAAGTGGTTTTGAAAATGTTATGGGTTTTGGGGAATGCATATCCAGAGCAGTAAGTCAAATCTTCAACCACACATATTTTTAAACAAAGATTCTGAAGGTAATTTAATTTACTCCTTTGTTTCTCAGTATTATTGTGTTGCCGGGCAGTGAGCAGGAAATACGACTTATTGACGATGCCTTCGGTAAAATCTGCAACAGTGTGAATGATTTGTCGATGAACGTGCGTCAGCATGCGGCTAAACTGTTAGGTTCAATGAAGTTAGTGAGTGGGAAGTTCCTGAATCAAACTTTGGATAAAAAACTCATGTCGAATATGCGAAGAAAGGTAACTTCTGCTTGCTTTACTCTCTTGATCAATGCATAAGGTTTACTGTCACATTAATGCGCAGCGTACCGCCCATGAATTGGCAGTAGAAAACCTGGTAAGTGGCGAATGGGCGAGTGGCAAAAAATGGTCAGATGACAAACCTCGTGAAATGATCCGGGCGGACGCCATTAGCCTCATGGGGAGCGGTGCCTGTGGAGCGTTCGTGCATGGTCTTGAAGATGAGTTTCTCGAGGTTCGCTCCGCTGCGGTGGAGTCGCTGTGTGAATTATCCACGGATAATTTACACTTCGCGAATTTATGTCTGGACTTTCTTGTTGATATGTTCAACGACGAGATTGAGGATGTCCGTATTAAAGCAATCGATGCCTTGCGGCAAATCTCGCGATATATTATCCTACGTGACGATCAACTGGAAACTATACTAGGTGCGTTGGAAGATTGCTCCATTGAGGTACGAGAAGGCTTGCATCGAATGTTGGCATCTAGCACCCTGTCCACAACTACGGGCTTGCGAATCTGTGTGGAGAAACTATTGGATAATCTCAAGAAGTATCCTCAGGACAAGAGGTCCACTTATAGATGTTTGCAGAGCATTGGGGGCCGCCATCCAGCACTGGTTCTGCCTCTAGTACCGCAATTGTTGTTGATTCATCCCTTCTTCGACATGGCGGAGTGTGACGTTGATAATCCAAACTGTAAGACTGATGCACAACTATGCCGAGCTTGATTTGTATTTTTTTTCTCTCTGTCCTTTTTGGCAGATGTCTGCATTCTCATCCTAATCCTCAACGCCGCGGAGCATTCCCAAACCATTGTCCCTCTTCTGGAACCACAAACACTAAAGCATTATTCCTATCTTCGAGATACGATGCCGTCCTTAGTTCCGGAGCTCTGTCTGTCCAATGAGAATTCGATTGCTGTGGCTCGCCCGACAACAGTACCGGAAAGTTTAGAGTTTTTAAATAATATCGTCGCTCACTTGAACCGAGATACCGTTCGCGTTCAGACTGCGCTGTTTCAAGGCGCGAAGGAGCAACTGCAACGACTCAGTGAGATGGACAACAACGTCGCTGGCACGGCGCAATTTACATCTCTCTACATCGGCGCGCAGTTGTTGATGTCGCAGCTCTTGGAAAGAGGCCTCTGGGATAGCACACACCTCACCATTCAGGAGTCCAACGCTCTGAAAAGTCACATTGATCAGCTCCTCACCAACTGCATGAAATTACAGCATTTATTCATCGGTCTGAGCACAAGCGAATACCTGGCTGTGAGACAACTGCGACTTCGCGCCCTTGGCATCAACCTGGTGTACATTGTGCAGGACAGTAATGCCTCCGCCCTGGCGCCGTGCCATCATTTCCTTTCAGCTGTCGAAGAAATGCAAAAAGAGATTGAGTCTGATGAGTCCTTTGAACCAGATGCATTCATCGTCGCCTTGTTCAGGGAATTAGCCACGGTTGAGGAGCCCAAACCGGGAACAGTGGCGCGGATTCTGATGCCCATTCTTGGCGAAGCTAAGCTGGGAAAGACACCAATGTCAAATACCAATATTCGCATGACGAGCGTGCAGATTATCGAGCCCACCGGTCAATCAGACACGACTTTAAAGTTCACCGCTGGATTGATCATGGCCGTGCCATTTGAAGCCGAACTGTTGAACGTGTCAAACGCTAGTCGCGTTCGCTTGAAAGTGAAGTACCCCGATCAGAAAACGCAAGTTATTCTTCCGCGCCCTGCTCATATGAAGCGGTTACATCAGGAGGACACTGCTTCTTCTACTTCGGGAGCCCAAAGCAACGACATTCGCTTGTTAACAACTGTGCTGGTTTCGCATCAGGTTTGGTCCGAAGCATGTAACATCGAGATAAGCATTGCCCTCGCAATTCCGGATGGAGACGTGGGCAAGCGGAAGCAAACCAATGACGGAAATCCATTTCTGATTGATTTGTGCAAGTCAGTTAAAGTAAGCGTGTCGCCCAAACCTATTAAGCGGGCATTGTAAACGATGCCTGGCATGGCGAGATAGCATAAAACATCAATGAAAGCTTCATCCTTGGTACACAATATCAAGAATATAATAATTATAATCATAACACTCACAGTTTGTACATGTTTCTTATAATAATGAATTTTTATTACAAATTAAACGATAAACTCTAAGATTGCATGATTGAATTAGTGAAAATTATGAGATAACACTTTAATTTTATTGAGCCGTTAATATAAGATTTGGCACATTGAGGAAAACATTTCATTTTCTATAAAAATATCTCAATTTCATCGTCGTCCACATTGTATTGACATTGCAATACATCGGCATCTCACATTTATATTAAAGAACTCAAGTTCGTGGTTCAAAATAACACATGCGAATCTTTACAAGTTTTGTACAATCTCCACCCATTTCTTTTTGGGTAAGGTTTAGATAGTTCTGCAAATTGAAAACATAATTTGACTAAACTCTCATTCACAGGTAACATCACTGTTATCAAAGACTTGATTGGGACTGCGTAATTTTACTTTAAAATATCTATGTATTGATGTAACTCTATGAAAGGTACAGGTCATAGGTTGAAAAGTTCAAAGTTCAGTTATCTTTAGAACTGCTGATTTAAAAATTCTTTAATTATAAAAACTACTAGGGATAGCGGAGTAAAATTTCACGTATTTTACTTGGGTTGGTTTGGCACTCCTTTGCTTAAACTTTGGCAACTTGTCGTATTTATCATCAATAGACTGACAATAAGGGATATTGAGCAAACTTTTGACCCAAAACTTTCTGGAAGAATCAAGGAATTGAGCAATTCATAGCAAACAAATTGGAATTGAAGCATTGGCATCTAAAATGTGCTTCCTTTGAAGCAAGTAAAATCATGTAGAGATCGATTCAGTAGGATATGTAAAGTGGTAACAATCGGAAGTAATTTACGTAGTATTCATCATTACTGTACTCCGTCGACTGTAGCCCCGCCTCGTTACAGCCGCCCCCTGCGCTTCGCACTCCTTTCTCACCCTATCAATGATGGCAGCGACCAGTTGCTCCTCCTTCACTCGTTGCTCCTCCCAATCCGCCGGTTTCGTGCTCTCCTGCTGCCTCTTCTTTGCCTTGGGCACTTCCGGCACGGCCTCGATCTCCTCCTTGATGGTTATATCTAAGTCTTCATGCTTTATTACCAATTGCTGCCGCGGGGGTGAGATATTTTCGGCCGGTGGCGAAGAGTGCCTGGCGCTCAGATGGCCCATGTAGCCCTTGCGACTCTTGAAGAAGACGTTACAATGCCTGCATTTGAAAAGCGGCGCTGGGTTGACCATGTTATTCACGTGGAATTTGTACTTGTGGCGGTACCAATGCGTACGGCTCTGCAGGAGTTCCCCGCAGAGCTTGCACACCACAGTGCCATCATCACGCATGATATACTCGAGCAGCTCGTTCTTCTTGCGTTCGTAGGTATCACCGGTTTCCTCATCAGTCAGGAAGTGAACGCCAGTTGTGGTGTCGTCCGACTCCATTCTATCGAGGTCGTCTTGCTGCTGTACCTGATCTGGGTGAGGGTCCGCTTTATTATCTGTGACTTTCACAATAGACGTGGAAATCATATTGCGTGCTGCTTCGGGGGTGATTATCACCGATTCCTGATGGTATTTGGGAGTCGTTGTTATTACCGCCAAGGTGACCGATTCGGCTAATTCGGGGTAACTCGTGTCACACGTTTCTTCATAATAGTCCTCACCATCTGAAACCACAAGAGAATCATTGCATTACTTCGCTTAATCCGGAACTAGTTTCATGATAAGTATTTGATGGTAACAGAAAACTACAACCAGGCCACATCGATATCTTCACCAACGCACGAACAACAGGGTTCTAACGTCTATTATAAGACAGCCTGATACTTTGTAAACGTGTTAACAAACCGCAAGTGAGAACGTAAATAAAACAAAACAAATAGTTACAAACGTGAACTGTAAATCGTGTGTATTTAGATATATGTAATATTTATAGAATATTCATATTTATATAAACATAATAATAGCATTTCATCATTTATATCATTATATAAAATCCTCAGTTACTTTATACTTGTTTTAAAGCAAGGCAATGCTTTGCTCCCTTTACAATTATTCATCTACTTATAATAAAATTAATATAGCAATAGTAGTAATAAACCATTATTGAATGCTTTCTCATTTTCACAATACATCGTTTAATTAATGTGTTAATTGCACTTATGTTAGTTACTATCCGTGTTACACATAAGGATGTCAAATGCAGTAGTGGTTTGATGCACTCATGTGTCACCACAAGAGAACTCTTTTAGACTTTGCTTTGCACGGTGCGATATATTTAAACGTAAAATCTAAACTCAAAGCAATTAATTAGTGGAAGAACGTCGATTTCGTTTCGCAATTACCTAACTTTACAATAGCAATAACGTAGCGTAAAGTTCCTAGCGGTATATACTCCGGTGCTTGTTCAATTATGCCAAATTCACTTCAATTTGTTTCAAGCCAACATGACCAATATACGATATTACAGGACACATGCAGCAAACAATTATCTACTTCCTTAACTAGAGATAGTTAATGATTAAAAACAAATTAAAAATATTACATATCACATAGTGATTTTCATCCATCTCAACAGATACAGAAATAGTGCACGAACGACAATTTTAATGTTAATCGCCGAAATCGATCCAATTTGGTCATAAGTGAAAGTTCATGAAGTGCATTTGGGTGCAAATTTAGAAACTACTGAAATTTTAGCATCTTCTTAAAGAAACGATTTTGATTTTGTATGCTATGATATGATATCTATCGTTGACTAGAGAGACTTAAATTGTTGCAGTAGTAAATATGTATTAATTGCACATGTGAAGTAAACGCGTTTGCATATTATTTAGATTGTAACCGTGTCCCGATATCTGGAACATGGACGTCCTTGTAAAACAATTATACCAACACGGAATAGTATTTTGTCCAAAGAATTAAATATATATACCTCTTGTTAACGTATGCTTCGTGCGGTGCGAAAGAAAATCAATAAAATCAAACCTGTCAAGTGCACAGTTGGGCTATGCGCAACTGCATGTGACTGCACCACTCATTAGTGTTGCTTTTTACACAGTCAATTAATTACACATAACCAATGAACAGTTGAACATAAACAATGCCATGTACTCGTAAAAATATTTGTGCGCTTTGTCGGCTGCTTCACCATTTTCCGCCTACCTAGCGTAACTTATCATATGCGTAAAAACTTAAACTAAATTTGTGTAATCCATAAGTAACTCAAACAGATTTTACATCCGCTCTCAAATGTATCAATTAAGCAACATAATTTTTCTTGATGTAGAACTATAAACAATATGAACATAAGAAATGTTTGGCGCGTTTGCATCTAAGCTCCCTTTAAACATTTGTTGTTTTTAAATAAAAAAGAATAGTTATAATAAAATATCAGAATGTTAAAAACAATACAAAAAAAAACAAAGTGTGTTTAACTATAGGCCCACGTTTTGTGATTTTCTCATTCTCTACATTTATAAAATAAATTCTTAGTTGTAACGCTCAACAACACGTAACAATAGATATCAAAATAGTAACACTTGTCATTTGGATAAAATTGCACCTGTACGCAAGGGCCCTCCTTAGGTTTTGGCTTGGCGCACTCATCCTCTCTAGCGCGCACAACTTTATCCAAATGCCCTTAATGGATATCGCAAACTGCTTGGCAGTTTGACTTGCCTGGTGTTTCGCAAGACGTATTATAAAAAATATTTTGATTTCCCGATTTTGAATTCCATATTTGCCACTATCCACTATCAATTTGATTGATGCCAAATCACAAATTCACTGTCTTCTCTCATCCGCTGATCTTACATTTGCACGTATCCACTTCAATAATCTTTGTGTTTCCATTCTACGTTTAGAAAAAAGGCTCTATCTCTACCTAGTTTACTTGTACTATAGCTTTACACTCCTACACCTAGGGTACTTGTTTTAGTCTGTTTTGTCAATAACTCCTTGTTGATTCTATGTACACTTAACGCCAAGTAACAAGTCATAAATGTGCGATTTTAACATCGCACCATCGACTCCCCAAGAAATTCCTCGAATCAACCGTCATTTGATTTCAATTGATTCAGTGGCCTCGACGAAACCGCTGTTATCGCTAGATAAAGTTTATGAATATGTATAAAAACAATTAGTAAATAATATAAAGATCTGTACAACAAGTAATAATGTAAGTTTCCCCTCCTTCCCTCTCATGAGCTAACGATACTTTTGATTTTATGCTTTCGAAGCGTTTCCAACAATAACGTTAAATTTTAGTTTAGCACCAAGAACGAAATCAATTCGTTTTGATTATTAATTCATGCCACACGCCAACGCAGGCGTAGCTTTCAGCCACGTTGCGCTTTTTTGGTGGGCGCGCGGCAGAGGAAAAACGATTGAGAACCGCCCACCGTTTTTAATTGCGCCGCTGCTGCAATTGACTGCGTGTTAAATATTTATTGCTGCTGCTTGTTCGAGCTATTAGTACGGTCTTGTTAACGTTATCAACATCCTCGTCGATGTTGTCATTCGAGCCAGCGGCGACCGCCGGCTCCGGCGTCCCATCTCTCACCGCCGCTGCGCCCGCCGCCTCATCATCATCATCATTGTTCGCACTCGCAACCGCCGTGACGGTGCCCACAATACCGCCACCGCCCGCGCCCAACCGCCGCATTTTGATCCGACTTTTTTTCACGCCGTCGTTCGTAAACCCGTCGCCGCAGGCAGCCGGTTTACGACGGCGGGAGAAAAAACCCCATCGGAAAGACGCAGTCCTTGGGCATGAAGCAGTCGTGCACCGTCTTCATGTGGTTCTTCATCTTGTCCGGCCGCGAGAACTCCTTCTGGCACACCGGGCAGGGGAAAACCTTGCGCTGCTGGCCCTCGTGGTAGAGGAACGCGTGCCGCTGGAAGCTGTACTTGTTCTTGAACGTCTTCTGCACGTCCACTTTGGCGCACTCCGTGCAGTGGTAGATACCGTTGCTGATCGACGCGTAGCGGAAGAGATTCAGCCCGCGCACGCTCATCTCGGTGAGCTGCTCGGCCGGATCCTGGCTCTGCGACGCCGTCCGGCGGCGCGCACGCCTCTTCACCGGCTGCCGCCCCGACGGGGCGCTCATCGCCGCCGTCGTCGTGCCGGACGCCACCGCACTCGTCGACGGCGTGTTATTGTTATTGTTCAGATTGAAGTTGGCGTTCATGTGCTTCAGGTCGGCGCTGTGCGTTTCGTTCAGCTCCACCTTGGGCAGCATCAGCTTTTGCGTGGGCGACGCCTCCCCGAGTTCCACCTTCGGCGTAAGGAGCTTGTTGGCTGCAACAGGAGTAAAAGCCAGTCAAAAATCGATTCAAACGGCCAGGAGCGGTGCAAAATACGGCGCGAAAACGAAGTTAACAAAAAGCGAACGTCTAAAATAAAACTAAGAAAATAAATACATAATGTATCCGAACAAAGAACTGACTATCAACCGAAACAAATCAAACACCATAAGAATGAAGTGCACAAGCAAGTAGTTACCTGAATTCCGATCCTGGTACATCGTTAGCTTGCAAAACACATGTACAAATAGGCGCATAAAACCGCACCAACATTGCGTATTATCAACGAGAATCAAAACGACCACGTAGATTTCATATCAATATTATTGCAAAACATTGTATAGTTCCACTGTATCAAATTTTACATGTACATGTAGTATACACAAATATCTTGTTTTGGGGTGCGCGAACCAAATTAATCATTATAAAACAAAAATATTTTTTAAAAAATGTTAACATGATACTTATTGTCGACTACATTAGAATGTAACTTACAATTACCATTGGTATCAGTATAAAAAAGTTCTGTCATTCAACTTGAGCGGAAATGAAGCAACAAACACATCCACCCCGCAGCCAATTCATCGGAGACTTTTTTTCAAGGCACTTCCACGTAAATTGTAGATTGATATTCGTCCAAAAATATGTCATATCAAGAGTTCTAGTTCAATTCTCAACAAGCATAAATTTCGTGTTTTATCAAATCTAAACTTTTCCTTAAATTTATCAAATATTAACAATTCACAGTCATTTGTTTCGTATAATTAGGGCATTAATTATAATTCGCTACGTTACCATTGTCGCGAGAGCATCACCAACGCTAATAACGATGCGGCAAAGAACAATCTGAATCTGAATTCTTTGCTATTCAGATTACAATACAAAAACGACAAACTAGTAATGCACAGTGCAGCGTACCAATCTGCACATATCGCGCGCTTAGATGTATCAAAAACGATTTCGCTAGCAAGATTTGAGAGTAATGCAGTAATAACAAGCTACATAAACTAACTTTGTATTGTGTTGCTTTCAGTGAAGGCTTTTGCATCGATCGTGGCTTAAATCAAAGCGACTCGCTCCGAGCTTCCTCATAAACCGACTCAAACTAATTCGTCAACAGACTACCTGATTAGAATAGGCATACTACGCATTTATTTTACTACCTGTTACGTAAAAAACAACAACACTTCTCTTTGGGCTTCTCATAATCATTACAAATACAACTAAAACTAAGAATTATTATGTTTAAATGTGTAGATTCTAATCACTAATGAGTAAGAAAAGTATAAAAAGTATCAAGAATATGAATAAAAGGCACTCACTAACAAGTATTCAGACTTCTTCAGTTTGCTCAAGTCAACAAACCGTGTTCAACTTATTTGATATGTACCAATTCTCAACATTACAAATAGTAACAGACCTTCAACCATGTATCACCACCGATAATTGGCAAGTAAATAGTATTTATATCAATCAATTTGTTTCGAAATTTGTTCAGCGGTCATTCAATTAATTTATTGCTATCAAAAATATGGTTGGCATCGTTCATTATTGTCGCGATAAAATTTTGAGCGTGCGGAAAATGTGCAACTTGTACTTATATCACCTTTACGAACAGAAAATAGCACTCATTATGCCTCAGAGTTGAGCGGCTCACGCCACCACCCGGTTCGTGTGTATGATCTTCTGATGCGCCAACATATTGTCCTTGCGCGTGAACTCCTTGCCGCACACGGGGCACGAGAACATCTTGACGTCCATCTTGTGCGATGTCATGTAGTGCCGGCAGAAATTGCTAATGTGCGTGTACACCCGATCGCACACAGTGCACCGGTACACGTTGTCCTTCTCGCGGACGCAGAAGTCGCGCGCCGACTTGTCCGGATCGCAGATCTTCTTCGGCGCCTTCTCCGCCTTCATCGCGCCGAAGCTAAAGTTCTGATCGTCAACGATGATGTACTCCTCCTCGAACTTTTCGTACTCATAGCCGTAAGAGTCGTCGCCGCCGCTGTGTTTTCGCTTTTTGTGCTTGGCGGTCGCATCGTAAATGTTCTCGAGAAACTCCTTCGGGTCGAGCTTGATATCCATCGCCTCGTAATTGGAGTCATCAAACTCGCAATCCTGGTCGGCGTCATCCGCCTCCTCGGCGTCCGACACAGAGAGATCCTGGTAGGGCAGGCCGTACTCCTCGTGCAGCGACGAGTCGAACTTGATGCACTGGACGTTATTCGAGGCCGCCTTGCTGCGACTGTTATTGCTGGCGGCGTCGGCCGCGGCGTCGCCGGCGGCGGCGGCTTGAGCGATGGGCGGCGTCGCCGAGGCGCCTGGGTGTGCGTAGGCGGCCGTCTGTTTGGCGGGTTTTGCTGGCACTCTGGTTGGGGGCCTAACGGAGGGCTTGCCTCGCTCGACATCTAAAACACAGCGACATTATTTTCCCCCATCGCCACCGATCGTATACTGCAGTCGACTGCATTCTCAGCTAACTATGCTTCATGAAAAGGGAAAAGCTATAAGGGAATAAGCCGCGCTCGGTGTACTTTTTTTGTGGCACTATGATTGCATTCGCACAATGTTCGTAATCATCAATTTCGAATAATCATGGCTCATTCCTTACAGTTCTTCCCTATTCTTCTGCTTTATTTATTGAACGGCACTCACCTTCATGATTGTTATGATCAATAATCAAACGCACTTCGCTTTCGTCTATAAGTGAGAGAAACGCACTCGCACATCGCGCGTCAAGCACACGCGCGAATTGCGTGCGTTTAAAACATCTGCAGAATCACGTTCGACAATAGCTTTTCCCTTTTCACGCTGCATATCAATGCCGACGAGTCGCGAAAGAACATTACAAGGAAGAAAACAAACTACGATAACCACTACTACGCCCGATGATCGCATGCTATGTGACTTGTCCGCAGTTCGTCTTGCAATGATCGTTGGGGGAGAACCAGCCTAAACCAAACCGTGTTCTCAAATGTACGACCGCGTAGCTGGACCAAAACATCCGGTGCCAACCGTACGAAACGCGATGCAATTGGGTACTATGCGATCAACGTGATGTGGGAACTCACCGGAGGCTTGGAAGTCATTCTCGCTCTTGACGTTCACGCTGTCGTACTCGCCCTTCGACGTGCCGGCCACCGGCTCGCCGTTGTCCGCGCGCATAGTCTTACTGTCCGCCTCGTCGTCCTTGTCCTTGCTACTCGAGTCCGAGTGATTGCCGGTGAAGCCGTCCATGCCCATCTTGACCTCCAGCATTTCGGGACTGCCCTGCACCAGGGAGTCGGTGCGGTCGAAGTCGTCAGCGCCGGGCGTGCCGTTCGAGCTCCCCGACAACTTCCTGGGCCTGCCGCGCTTGCGCTTCGGCTGCAGCAGCGCGTTGCCGAGCATGTTCAATGCGTTGAACGATTGCGACTGCTGTTGGTGCTGCTGCTGCTGTTGCTGCTGCTTCTGCGACTGAATCTGTTGTTGCTGTTGCTGTTGCTGCTGCTGCTGCTGCTGCTGTTGCTGCTGCTGCTGCGACGACGAGTGCAACTTGCTCTGCTGCAGGCGCAGATTGTTCTGGCTCGCCGTTAGCGACGACGTAATCGAGTCGCACTTCTCCTCGTTCACCTCCGTGAGGCCCTTGATGCGCAGGCTCTCGGCGACCTTGAGGAACGCCGTGAGGCGATCCTGGTCCACCGACACCTCGCCGCGATACATGAAGTCGAGCAGGCTGCGCATGTCGTTGTAGGGCACGTCCTTCAGTATGACGATCGGATGCTTGTCGGGGTGGTTGACGAAGAGCGCCTGGAAGTAGGGGCTGCACGCCGACAGCACCATCTTGTGCGCCTTCAGCAGCTGGCCCTCGACGGCCAGCGTCACGTCCACGAACGACTCGTCGTGCAGCAGCTGGTCGAAGACCGAGAGCAGATTTGACTGATGGTTGTTCCATCGCAGGCAGAACCTTTGGTATGACATATTGGCGTTTGGAGTTGTCGGGGGCTTCGAGATCGTCGGTAGGCTGATCATGTGTGTATGTGGTGTGTGTGCGCGCGTGTGAAGAGACTCGGCACTAATGGCGACGCTTTACTGCAACAAGAGAAGCAAGCCGATTAAAATCGCATCGCAACAAGTGTGCGCGCGCGATCGCGCATAGTTTGAATCACAGGTGCATTTCCGGCGGCGGAAGACAGCACCCTGGCGGGGCAGGCATGGCATCGCGCGCGCAGCGCCGGCTCAAATCCGTGTCGAGGCAGCAGAAGGTTAGTCACGCCGAGCGGGTGCGCTGGGAGGCAGTTAGGAGTTGGCAATTTCAAGGTCTCATTCATACAGGTGTCCGCGTCACCGCGGCGCTTCGTATTCACTCCAGCAGGGGAACGCGGCTCGCCCGGCCCGTGTGCGGCGCCACCGCCGCCGCCGCCGTCGTCGCTGCTGTTACGCACCATAAACGACAGTATGGCGCGCGCGCGCGCGCGCGAACAAAATGCGAAACGCCATCAATCGCAGCGGAGCGGAGTATCGCGTCGCGCCCGAGTATTACATCACGCCGCGCGGGTCTGGCTCTGCCCCCCAATAAAGCCGCGCCGCGCCGACCAGAGCGGATTCCAACAACTGCCAGCGCGCGCTCGCACAACATCTAATCGAGGACTCATTTGGTCCAGTCCAGGAGCATGAGTCAAGATAATTAGAAGCGCATGCGACGGCCGAGCGGAGGAAAACCTCGCTTTCCCTCTCACTCTCTCTCTCTCTGTCCCTCTCGTCGGCGAACAGCGTCGGAACAGCGGCGAGGCGGCGTTGTGCCGAGTCAGCGCCCCGCAGCAAGCGTTGCCGCTTCTGCGCCTTTATTTGGCACAAACATCCCTATAACGTCACGCTTCCGCTCTGTCCTCGCGCCCGCTGCGCGCCGCGTGGCCCGCTCGCCGGCAGCCCAACTTGTTTGCGTATCCTTCCTCGCCCGCCAACGGCCGCGTCTTATTTTCGTGCCAGCGTGCGCGCGCGCCGCGAAAGGCTGCGCCCGAAAGTGGCACATGTGGAGATTAAGCATCCCCCACCCAGCGCGGGCGCGTCGCCGCCAAGCGATTTATCTTTGTTGCGCGCCGGCGACTTTCCTTTGCCCCGAGAATTCCGCGCGGCCGGCGCGGCCGAATAGCAATAAACTGTGACGACTGAGCAGTGGTAGTACCGTTATGATTGCCCGCTGCGAACTAGAGAGAGCCTACGAAATTGTTGCTGCGAGCGGCGCTGGCGGCAGGCTGGGGCCGGAGCGTACATGGTGGTTGGTTGTCCGCACGGCCGCCGTTCGAGGAAGGATGCGAACAATTAAAATTCCTGCCCGCTGCTGGGTGGACTTGGCGCGGCCGTTGGAAATTAGTTCAGCGCGGCGGCGCAATGGGAAACCCTCGCGCCGGTGCGCCGCCGCGTCCTAGTTGTGTTTATATTTACAAACTGGCGATTTCTACGCGCGGTTTCTAAATAAGCGCGCGATTGGCATGCACGGCGCACGGCCGCGTTCGCGCATAGGGGCACCGCGCGCAGGCCGCCGCATGCATTGTCCCCGCGCACCCGGCGGCAGCGCGCGCTATCATCTCGGCGTAAATATTGATTTATTGAAACGCAGAGAAATATTGATTAGAAAAACGCGGGGTGAGCACATCTGCGACGTGGCGCCGCGCATTGGCAAGGAGCGCGGCGGGGCAGGCGCGTGAGCAGCCTCGCTATTTGCATTTTACAATTTACAACCGCCGACGTTTTCTCCGCGAGCTCGTGCGCGCCGCGCGATGCGACGTGCAGGCCGGCTGGCTGCGGCCGTTTTCTAATGCCGCAGCGCAGGCCGCTGGACGCCGCTGCCGGCGCGCTTCGTGGCCGCGCGCGCGTTCTATTTTTTCCCAGCGCCTCGCTCAGCGGCAGCACGCAGCCGGCAGGCGGCGCCTCTCAATGTAGCGCGCACGGCGTGCCTCTCTAGCCGCGCGCGCGCGGAGCGCCAGCGACTAGAAGGACGCGCGGCGCACGAGAAACGTTACCTGTTCGACGACGCATGTCGGAAGGTCGCAGGGATGGGACACGGACGCCCCGTTCGGCGCTGGCGATCTCCTCGCGCGCACGCAGTCACTTCTCACCACTTCACACGCGGCAACCACGCGACGACAACGGCGGCGGTGGTGGCGACGACGACGGCGGCGACAACAACAGCGCCACGCTGGGGCTCTCTCCACGCGGGCGGCGAGAGTCGGTGCCTCCGTGCACGTTCAAGACGCCATGTCAGCAGTCTGCGGCTGCGGTTGTGGTGGCATGGCAAGCGGCGCGCGCGATGGTCGGGCGGTCGCGGGGAGGCCAGGCCTAGAGCGGCAGCGCAGTGGAGCCCGGCGTGCGCGCGGCGTGCGGCGCTGGGTCGCCTTGTGGCGCGCTCCGGCTCTCGGCACTGTTCGGGGTTGGTCGGGGTGATCGCGCCGCGCGCGCCGCGCACAGGACCGGCATCGGCGCGCCAGGCGCTCTACAGAGCGGTCTCAATGCGGCGCGGGTGTGTCGCGAGCCGAGTCGCATTAGACAGGCGTGGAGCGCGGCCGCGCGTGAACGGAGCAACATGGGATCGTCTTATGACCGGGATGCCTGCCATCTGTTGTTGCCCTAGCATAGCTACGT
>JAAAKC020108805.1:0-10297 GCA_010014765.2 Aenictocupidus jacobsonorum | reverse complement strand
CCTATGTGGAATTCGAGATTGCCGAAGGCGCGTACGATATTTCATGCCCGGACGCGCAATGCCCCGCACAAGGTATACTACTGCAGGAGGAAATTAAAAGACTGGTCGGCGACGAGATGCTGGAGAAGCATCTGAAATATCGTCTTAATCGAGGTCGGTATTCCGCATTTTATACATTTCTTGTTTCTGGTTTTTTTGAAGCCAGACAATAACTTACCCCATGTGTGGTTTTCGACTGTCTGCAGAGGTCGAGATTGATAAGAATCGGATGTGGTGTCCGCGCGCCGGCTGCGAGACGGTGTGCAGCGTCTGTCCGCCGTCAAAGAAACGCAAGCCGCAATGCGTGCACTGTCCGCGCTGCGCAGTGGACTTCTGTAGCAGTTGTAAGTTGGAATGGCACCAGGATCTCACCTGCGAGGAGTACAACAAGCAGTTGGCGAAGCAGGGCCGCGCCGAAGAAACGGGCATTCCATTCGACTCTGATCTGATCAAGTGTTGTCCGATGTGCAACGTTCCTATCGAGAAGGATGAGGGGTGTGCACAGATGATGTGCAAGCGATGCAAGCACGTCTTCTGCTGGTATTGCTTGGCCAGTCTTGATGTAGGTTTAATGAATCCAATCACATTGTGAAAACGAATTACACATTCTTTAGTGAGAGATATCGATATTTTCAGGATGATTTCCTATTACGACACTACGACAAGGGGCCATGCAAGAACAAACTTGGACACTCGCGGGCCTCGGTCATTTGGCACCGAACACAGGTGATAGGTATCTTCGCGGGCTTCGGCATTCTGTTGCTGGTGGCATCGCCGTTGTTGCTACTTGCTGCACCGTGCATCGTATGCTGCAAGTGTCGCGTGTGCAACGCCGGGACGACGAAACTCGACAACGAAGATGAGCTTCCAGGGGAGAGCAACTAGCACATTTGAAACAATAAAACAACTACCCGTGGGACGAGAAAGCAACGCAGCGCGCCAGGCTCCGAGCGTGCTTCATAATATTTTCTAGTCTTTTCAGCGGCTAAGATTGCAAGCAAATATTTAGGATAACCAATTACGAATAGTTCTCCCAATTCCCCATCGACGAGGACGCTCAACCGTGTCACCGAATCGTTCAAAGGACGCAACCCCGTGATCGTGACCCACTATTTTTAAAAATGTAATGCAGGACGCTCACGTACTTGTTGACATGATGTAACGCATTGTAAGTTTGGACATAGCATGGACGGAATCTGTGATAGAACGAACTGTGATGATTGTCTCCAACCGTCTGTGTCTGAAACTTAACGCAAAATATTTATAATTTGTATATGGTTTATTTTTGCTCTGTAATTACGATTTTCTTATGTGATCATCCTTCCCCCTTACGCGAATACTATTCATTACATTGTGAATCTGGAACAGGCTTGCTATCCTCACAAATCTCTTTTCTTATTAGTGTACTTAATTCGATAAGTCTGAAGCGTATGTAATTTAGCTTCGTTACGTTTTTATTTTGTTTTTAAGTTTAACCAACGAAAGTTTTTGTTTTTCGTATGCGAAAAAGTCGACTGATTAACCTTTTTTATGCTCTAGATATAATATTTATCGTCGCTTTCTCCTTATTTTTTGACATTTGAATTGCATCTCTTTTCGGTCGTTGACGATGTAGATAATATTTAAAATAAAGCGGATATACCAGGAAGGAACACTTAATTTGTAAACACGTTAACGCGTACCTGGGAGGATAGCGTATGAGCGTCGCCTGTGCGCTCCCTTTCCATTGTTAAGAGCAATTTGCATAATAAAGAAACTACCAATCTTCAACAAACATTCGTAGTCAATTAGAAGCCAGAAACAACTATATGAACATTCTGACAAAGGTGAAACGATGCAAAGCAGTAAATAATCTTGGGGAATACAGTTTAGCAGATTACACGGAATAATGACATACATAAATGATACAATTAATGAAGTATATATTGTTACATTATTTATATTTGGGTACTGTGTACTTAATATATTATTATTACTGATGAAACAAACTAGTCTTGTGTTAGCTTCTGAATGAACGTTTCAGGCCTGCAGTGTGATCGAAAAGTGCGGTATTCTTAAACTCGCCTTGCATATCCAGGATGTAGTGCAGGTAATGATCTTTTACTTTGATTGGAAGCTGAGAGGGAGCTGCTTGGCGAGTTTCCTTGCAGCTTACGTATCGTAGGGGCACGGTCATTATTCGATTCTTGCCGAATGGGGTATATGTTACAAAAGCCAATTCATTTCCACCCTTGCAAAGAATCAAATATCTCACAGACTTCAAAGTGTACATCCATGAAATTACTAGGATGCCATATCCTGAAAGAAAATTTGCCAGTGTTTAAACTTTCATGCAGTAAATAAATTAATTGTATTACAGATAACTATACTTGTATGTAATTTTTGTCTCCAAAAGATCACTGGTATTTCTTTTTATGAATTAATCTAAGGATTTTGATTTTGCAGCTTTATTCCCTGCAATGTAGCTTGTTAACAAAATAGCATGTATAGGGCCTGTATATGATTGTAATGTATGGTTACTTGGCTCGTTTGACAATTGATATTGCTGAGCACTTATCTAATTGTAAGCAATCTAAGAAAAATCATTTATTATACTTACCAATTACAAATGAACCTATTGCAATAGTATTCCTGTACTTGTTCTCTCCCAAATTGAATGTTCTCCACCATGGTAGTTTACTCTTTTCCTCCATTGTGACTGGTGCATCTTTGAGATGATAATATGCAAAGTGTGATAAATATACCCAGAAACCAAACTGAGATAATGAAAATATATTCAGGAGCTTAAAGAACTTTGGATTATCGTATTTGAAGAGCATTACATCTTTTACCACATTTGTGTTCACATTTAAGGAACCTCCACAGTAATTTCTGACTGACCTAGGGCTATTTATATATGGCGATTTAAATAGGTTCAGATTTGTTGTTCGGCCACCAAAAATTATTCTTAATTTGGCAATTTGTATAAGACAGAAGGCCATTGCCCCTTGAAATTGAGTTGGATTGAACGCACAAGGACGAGACCACATAACCTCTAAAGGGAAACACCGTGATAGGCCACGAAAATTTATAAGGTGAAATAACCCAAGTTATCGGAATTTTTATATACATTACGAGGATATCATAATAAAAATGTACGTTATTCACGTGCTCATAAATTTGGTGAAGGAAGCTGAAGATTTAGAAGCGCCGTTCAAAAATATTCATCCACATATTGGAGAATTAATGCAGGAATGCAAAACAGTTGCAATGGATGCAAAAATAGTTTCAAATAAAACTTTTAAACAAATTGAGTATATTTTGACATACTTGCATGATTTTTTGAATATTGGCAAGTGGGATGAAGTGGCAGAATATTACAAAGAAGCATTCACATCTGCAAGTTATATAAAAATGTTGATAGTATTGAAATTAAATTCATCTTTTAATGAAACAAAAAATGTTGAAATTATTAAAGCTGCACTGCAAATTATTGATAAAGGCTTTTTGCTAGGACTTCCACTTAAGAATAATGCTAGTTTGCTTACTGATTGTGCAAGTTTACTCACAAAGTATGCAAATTTGCATAAAACTTCACAAGAAGCTGGTAACTGGGTATGCAATGAGAAATTAGGTAACAAATCATTAGAACTAAACAATACAACCTATAAAAAATTGAAGCTGCAGCACTTTGTGAATGACAAAGCTCACCAGATTGATGTTATAAGCTGTCCATCCATGGAACAGTTTCAAAAAGAATATTTTGTCAAAGAGAAACCACTGGTGATACAAGGTAGGTATCTCAAAGCAGAAATTAAAATTATTTATTAATAAATTGGGTAAAGCATTGGTTCAATTCTTCAGATTGCATGAATACATGGCCAGCAAAGACAAAGTGGTTGAACATAAATTATCTGCTTGACAAAGGCGGCGAGCGTACGGTGCCAATTGAACTTGGAAGTTCCTACTCATCTGAAGATTTCTCACAGAAATTAATGACCTTGCGAGAATTCGTCTATAAGTATTACAATGCTGAGCATGGCAGTGAAATTGGATATTTGGCTCAACATGACCTCCTAACACAGGTATAATTAGATTGCTTGCACTGTCAAAGCATTGTTTGAGTATATATTATGAACTGCCATTCATCTTCATGTCAGATACCAGAGTTAATTGAAGACATAAAGATACCAGACTATTGTTGTCTTAGTCGCATGGTAAATAAAGAAAACAAGGATGATGAGGGTGATGTTGAACCAGAAATTAATGTATGGCTGGGACCTAAGGGTACCATATCTAGTTTGCACTATGATCCCAAGGACAATCTTCTCTGTCAAGTATATGGCACAAAGCAGGTAATTATGTTCTCTCCGAGTGATACAAAGTATTTGTATGTCCATGCTGATATGCCAATGTTAAGCAACACATCACAGGTTGATCCAATCAACCCAGATTTGGCAACATTTGTGGATTTTAACAAGGCCACTATGTATATGTGCATTCTTCATGCAGGTGAAATGCTTTATATGCCACCAAAATGGTGGCATCATGTTACAGCACTAGAGAAGAGCTTCTCAGTGAATTTTTGGTGGAAATGAGAATAAATAGTGTTATATATGTTAAATAATATTTATTGTCATTTAGATTTAAGAAAATATTGAACTGAATAGTTTTGTTTAAAGTTGGCTCACTTAAAACCCCTTTTGTCATACAATCGGTTGCTCAGATAGTATCACACATTTCTCTTTAAGTCTTGCAACTTCTTGCCGCATACGAATCATAATTATAGCTTCCAAGAATAATTTGTTTTTTAATTCCTGAATCTGTTGCTTTAGCTCTTCAACTTCTTTTCTGTCTCCTGCAGGTTGCTTAAAAATAGACTCAACCTGTGTTATAAGTGCACCCTGTGAAGAAATCAGAGTGATTGTACGATGAATCACCTAAAATTAGGGAATTTTAAATAATGATTTTCTTCTATCCAATCTGATTCAAGCACCAATGCCAAAAGCAGGGCAAGTCCAGAAATGTAGACATTTGTTTGAGCCTTAAAGAGTCTCAGATTATGTACTTCAATGTCCAAATGGTGGTGTTCTACATTTTCAACAGAACCATTAAACAAAAAATAAACCATATACACCATGGGAACTAAACTAACTCACCAAGGGATAAATCAAGAGACTGTAGTAATCTACAGATGGCAATTAACCAAAACAAAGCCAGTATGCCTAAAAATATCATAAAATAGTTATTTGCCTGAATATGGGGGCCCTGAATACGCGATTTAACGAGCTTATTCCATCTCTCTGGACTGACTCTTTGGCGCATCAGGAGAAGCAGTAAGGCGATTTCAGTACAGAGGAATCCATTGATCAAAGTCCACTGTAAACACATTTTGTTTGAATTTCCTTTTGATTTTACGGCCTAATTACATTCGTTTCAATGTTGAGCGATGGTGATTAACCAGCATTCCGTTGGTTACCGGACAAAGAGTTAACCGTACGAAATGCACTTGAGGCACACATCACTAGATATCTTAGGTAGGGTCGTAGGAGCGGTGGGAGCAAAAATAAAACCGACAGAAACCCATGCTTCTTCTTTAGCCAACGTATTTAATGTTGAAATAAAGGGAAACACAATAGTTTGTATTAGCATTACAAGATAATCTCAAACACAATTTCTCTGACTTTCTTACCTTGAAGGTGAGTTGATGAAAACAAATACATAATCTGCCCAATGTGAGAAAGTACATAGTTATTCAAGTATATAAATGTATAATCTAAACCAGCAATGTTTTGATGACAGTATTATAGAAAAATATCAGAATTCTGACGAAATTTTCTTCAATCTGGAATAGCTGTAAATCAGTCTAATCACTTTTCCTGTCTCCAGCATCAGAGACAGTGATTTTGCTCTGTAATTTGCTGTGCTCCTCAGACAGCCTGTCATACTCTTCAGCAAGATTTGCTGCCTGTTTCTTCAAAGCCAATTTATCCTTGGCTTCAAGCTGGAGTTCATTCTCTAATTCCTTGATTTGTTTCTTTAAGTCCTCAACCTCTTTGCTTGGTTCAGATGTATCCTTCATATAGGCACAAGCAGCAGTGGATGCACTTGCAGCCTGTTTAAGAGCAGCCTCAGACTGGGCAAGAAGTCCAGCTTGGGAACAAATCAAACTTGCAAGACGACGAATCACCTGGAAGGGATATTAAATTGAAACATTCATTAGTGGTAGCATTGCATGTATAATTACCAGGGATAGAAACAGGGCAAATCCAGAAATGTAAAAATTTCTTTGTGCTCTAAAAAGTCTCATATTTTCCTGCATCTCAGCATCAAGATGTTTGTGCTCTCCATCATGATCTGCAAAGCAAGCACATAGAATACCAACAAAGACAATGCCCATCTATAAATAAACTTCAAACTCACCATGGTGTGAGTACTTTCGCATTTCACGAATGGCGTCCAACAGGAATAAGACCAACACAGCTAACAATATCATAAAGTAGACGCCTGCTTGTGCTTGCAGGCCCTGCAAAAATCGAGATTTAAAGAGGGTGCTCCATCGCTTAGGACTGGCAATAGGAAGAACCAGTAGGAGCACTATAGCAATTTCAATGTAGAGAAACCCAGCAATCAAGGTCCACTGTAAACTCATTATGTTGGTTTTTCTGTAGTCTACTGAAAAATCACTGCAAAAATGTAATGAAGATAATGGCCAGTTAGATAATATTAAAATGAACAGTAACAGAACATAAACAGTGTGATACGAATTTAGATACTCATATGTGTGTACCTACCTATTTGCCGGCCTTCAAAGCGTTGATGCGCTCCTGCCTATAATTAACTGCGCAGTGATCACGGCCCCACAGCGAAGCCGCAATGGCTGGATGCACGAACGTGGTACAGGCGTATAGGACACCCCGCTGACTCACCAGCATTCGCAGGCAACACTCAACAAGCAAACAAGCAAGACGTGAATCCAGCCGTATTGCAGTGTTGCCGTTATTGCTGTCCCACCAAAAACAAGTTACCGGTGAAAGTAAAATCGGACAAATTCCTAAAGCTTGTGACAACTAATATGTACAAATGCGCAATCTCATTTCATCTTTATTGTCATTGTATTCATTATCAATTTATCATCTGAATTGCCCCACTGTTATGAATCAGTTTTCCGATTGCACAATATTGAATCATTGTAGTTCAAATTAACAACATAAAATATTTCAAACAGCTATGCCTTTGTGGTAAAAACTTTTCGTTGTTTTCCGCTATATGAACTTTTCCTCATAAAAAGGAATCTTCCTGTAAGAAGTAAAAGAAAGTCGCAAGATTTCTTTATGATGTTAAGGCAGGCTGTGACCCAAGTTAGGGTGCAGAGCCAGTGAAAAGAACTGATAAATTATTTACTTGAAATTATATTTGGTGTAAATTCTGCTCATTAATAGATTCAATTATTTGCCAGCATCTTCCTTCAGACCCACAGTTTTGTTGAAGACAATCTGCAACAAATTTTATTATTATTACGAAATATAATAAGAGCAAATGAGCACAAAAAAGTTATGTGGCTACCAAGTGCGGTAAACCAATCGAATCGGAAAAATGGGCTTTACTCCCTAGTTAAATATTATTCTATCAACTTACTTTAGTTTTGGTTGTGTCAGGATCGACCGAAAAGAATCCCAACCGTTCAAATTGGAATTTATCATAAACTTGGGCTGTATTGATTGATGCATCCCCCAATCCATTGGCGATCCTCAGCGAATTTAAATTACAATCGCTTAGAAAACCACCGGGCACTTCGTTTGGATCTTCAGGATTCTTATGTTTAAATCTATGTTAAAATTACTGCTATTATCGAAAGAATTTAATGTGTATGATTAGACTTACAGAGATTCGTAAATACGAATGTCTACATGAACGGGATCACTGACCCAATGAATGAAAGCTTTGGGTTTAATAGTTGCTTTGCCGGCTTCGATACATTCACAAATTACTTCCAAAACTTCATTGCCAAACTTATCCTTGATTATATCAGTGACTTTCAAGACATAGCCAGCATGTCTCAAGCCTACTGATTGAGTTCTAGTCAAACGTCTGTAGCCCTTATCGCTAACTTCCATAAAGTCCGACTTTTCTATGTAAATTGTTTTATTGAAAGCAACATCATGATTTCCAGCCTCCAGATTGTTAGGGATGTTGGGTACCGATATTTTCACAGCAGTAGCATGCGGAAAATTACTGATTGTTATCTTTAACGGTTCTACTACTATCATAACTCTGAAAACAACAGTGATATTACTAAATATTACTAATTTAACTAGAGAACCATAGAATTACCTTGGGGCATGAATATTGAGGTACTCACGAACGTAAGCCTCCAGCATACCAGGATCGACGGTACTCTGTGCTCCGGTTACCCCTAGTTGAGCGCAAAAGTTATTAACAGCCTCCGCTGGAAAACCTCTTCTTCTCAGGGCAGTTAGGGTGAACAATCTGGGATCATCCCAGTCTGAAATTGAATATGAATGATTGTTAAATCCTACTGATATTGACAACAATGATAAAACCTTTGTTTAATTTTTCTACCTTTTACAATATTCTCATCTATGAGCTTAGCAATTTTCCTCTTAGAAATCACAGTATAATTTACATTGAGGCGACCGTACTCCCATTGGACTGGACAATAAATATTTAACGCATTGCAAAGCCAATAATAGCTGGATCTACGCGACTGGAATTCCTTTGTGCACAAGGAATGCGTGATATTTTCAATGCTGTCGCAGAGACAATGAGTATAATCATAAGTTGGATAAATACACCATTTTGTACCAGTGCGATGATGCGGGGTAAATCTAACTCTATAAGCAACTGGATCTAGTTTGCCTTCTTCCAGAGTGATTTTCATTCTGAGTGTTGCAGCACTTTCATCAATTTTCCCATTTTTCATATCCTGGCAACTCAATTAATATATTTTTGTTCTCATATCACATAAATAACACCTACCTCAAACAACTGCAAATTTTCTTCAATAGGTCGATCCCTCCATTGAGATGGTTGCGGATTGAAGCCCTTCATTTCATCTGCACTCTGATGGCACACATATGCCACACCATTCTTAATCAGCTGCACAGCCCATTCATAAAGTTGATCAAAGTTATCCGATGAATGCGTGATTTTAGCCGGTTTGTAGCCGAGCCACTCCACCATATCCCGAATCCCGATAAAGAACTTTTCTTCCTCTTTCTCCGGATTTGTGTCATCATAACGCAGATAACAGGTGCCATTATTAGCGGCAGCATAGCCAAAATTGATGTTAATTGCTTTAGCATGTCCAATGTGTAAAATACCATTAGGCTCGGGCGGAAAACGAGTGCGCACTTTACCGCCCGTGATTTTCAAATGTCTTTTTAGCAGATCATGACTATTTGCAGTGACAATATACCCATCAGTTTTGTAGTTTTCTCCTGGCTTATGGAAGTTCAGTTTTTTCATAACATCAAGAATAGTTGGACTTTCATTTGGTTCCATTTTTATATCACCAGCTTCTTTCTTAATTTCAACAGGCTTGGATGTTTTTTTCTCTTTAGCAACTGGTGCAAGATCTGCTTCAGTTTTAGGTCCCAGGAGATCCAAGATCTGTTTAGGAATAACATCATTAATGGAATATATAGATATCATTTAAAGTTGAAACCATTACTTGGACATCTACATCACTCTTTACTGCTTTACCATCAGCCCATGGCAGAGCATTTCTAACTTTCTGCATTAGTGGACCAGCATTATATCTATAACGCTTTGCAATTATTTCAGCTTTGACAGCACTTACTTCCTTTTCAACAATTTCTTCAATTTCTTCTGGACTAACTACAATCCCTACACCACAAAATTTCTCAAATTGCGATATATCAACATTAGTCACATTAATTAAAGTAAATTCAATTGCTTTATCCACCCTCAGTGTACTATCCAACTTTCTCAAAATGATGTACTTAACAATTAGGGCTAGATGCTGTTGCATTTGTGCTTTTATTTTGGTAGCTAGATGGTAGAGAAGTATGCCAACTCCATCTCCCAACTCAACACCTCTCACCTGAAGAAGATTTAATGATGAAATCTGATTCAAGTTTTAGAGTATTTTCCATTCTTACCTCATGCAGGATGCGTTTCAACGATTTCGTCACATTCCCATTTTTTAGCGTTTCCTTCGCTTTTTGCTCACTTAGGCCTAATGAGACAAACTGTTTTATTGTATCATCCTGAGACATCCTAAGGTTTAAAATTG
>JAAAKC020108694.1:0-10298 GCA_010014765.2 Aenictocupidus jacobsonorum | reverse complement strand
TTGCAGTGAGGGGAATGGAAGCTATTACCTATTCAATTGTTATTACTGACGAAGTTAGAGTTTGAAAAAATGTAAAAATTTTTTCATTTTGGATTATGTTGTCAAATACTTGTGTTTGTTGTTTACTTTCCGTTTCTTGTTAGTGGTAAAAGTATATGTAGCGGGAGCCATGAACCAATAAACTGAAACGTATTTATATTTCCAATCCAATGCTTGGTAAAAAGTCTTTGGGACACTCACTAGATTATCGCGGCAGGTTCTACGGGCTATTGGTTATTTTGCTAGCTTGGAATCTTCTCTTTTGACCGCAATAGTGAGGCAGGAGCCTTTGCCGAGGATGTAATATTAATTGCATATAATCCAAAGAAAACACAATACAATCTAAATATATGGAACAAGAAATTAAATAACTATGGAATGAAAATGAACTATAACAAAACAAAGGTAATAGTGATAGGAAAAGGAGAAATACTAAATATAGAAGTTGAAAATAAGAAAATTGAACAAGTAAAAGAATATAAATATCTAGGAACAGAACTAACAGAAAATGGAAAAATGGAAAGAATAGTAAGCGGTCGCATAACTAACGCGATCAAAACATATTATACAATGAAGAGATGTTTTATAAATAAGAGAGAAATTAGAAAACAGACAAAAATTAGAATATATAAAACAGTATATAGATCGATTTTGACATATGGTTGCGAAACCTGGGTGCTAACAAATAGAGATAAGAGCAGATTACAAGCCACAGAAATGAAATATTTGAGGAGAATGTTTGGAATAACCAGGAAGGATAGGAAAAGATATCTGGGTATAAGGAATGAACTGGAAATCGAAGATTTAGAAAAGTTTATAGAGAGAAAACAAATTAGTTGATGGGGACATTTAATCAGAATGAGAATTGGTAGAAGAAAGACAGGAAGACCAAGACGAGAATGGGACCAAAGCATCTTACAAATATTAAGGAAAAAAGAAAAGGAATTACAGAAGCAAAAAAAATGGCAATGAACAGGAAGGAGTGGAAACAATTTATCAACAGATACTAATGCATCGATATAAAATCTACACCGTAATGATAGAAGTATATACATATAATAATAATAATAATAATTAATATTCCTACAAAAAAAGAAAAGGTATGCGCAAACACCGGTTTCGAACCCGCTACTACTACCCGTACTTATCAAGACATATGATGATTCTTGTATCAGCTTAATTTTTATTAAGACGTTGTCTACTGCCAGGGCAGGACTTTACCGCCGGAATGTGTAATGCATTTGTATCAGTTTACATGTGCATAAATATATGGTAGTAGTAGCACCAGTAGTACTAATAGTGCGTGCACACGCTAAAGTCGTAGCATTTGCCTCCATTGTATTCAGTGGTAGAACACTGACCGCTCAGCTAGAGAATGACTCTTGATTGTCGTAGTAGTAGTAGCAGTAAGCGTATATTAAAACATCCATGGCATATGTATGTGTATGTATCAAGGCAGCAGCAAATTGACCGCTCAGCTGGAGAAAGTCTGATTCCATCTCTCTTAACATTAGCAAAATACTGCAGTACTCACTCACTCTCACTAATTCACATGTTCCTATACTATACCTCCAGTGATACCTACCGTAATAACTGATAAGCTCCTCATTCTCACATCACACCAGTATGTTTACATTTTTCTCTACTGACCATATAGTCACCTTGCTTAAGTTACTGCTGCTGCTGCTGCTACTGTGTAGTAGTCAGCGCGTGCTATAGTTAGCGCATTCTGAGCATCAGCATTTTTGCTTATCGTCAATTCTATCCGATACAGCATCAGCAGGACATTAACCGCTCAACTGGAGAATACGTCATTTCATCATACTTGACATTAGCTAAATGCCATAGTGCACCGCGATTCTGACAAGCTTAAAGGGACAACGTCACGTGATTGGGTGACGTCATCTCGAATGGTATTGACTCTCCCGTGTAAACCTTATGGAATTTTGAGTCAGAAATCTTATTGACATTCGCAAACCATACCGCAGATTCAATATTCGCAATCCCCGAATTCAGCATTCACATACTCAATATTTTCTAATAAATAATTCAAAGAGTATTATTTCTTGCCGAACTGTCAAATTCAAATTGCTACGAGGGAGGCGCCATGATCCTAAGAAGCTCAAATTTCTAGTCTTGACTCCCATATTAAACCTTATGGGATTTTGAGCCCTAAGTGACGTCACCTTTAATTCATAATGTGTTATACAGCGTAACATTAAATTTTAGTTCCGCATTCACCAACCAAAGTGCGAGGGGGGGGGTTGATCTCGACGTTGTAGTTCCGACATTCAGCACCCAGCGAGAAGTCATTTGTCTAAATTGGTGATTAGCCGAACTAAGATCCCAAGTGGCAACATCTACTTCCAAACGTCTCCATCTTTAGCCGAGTTGCACACCGTTTAGCTGAGACGTAAACTCAAGTGGCGACATCTATCGCCAAAACGCTTCTACTTTTAAACGAGATGCACACCATTTAGCATAGATTCGAACTCAAGTAGCGACATCTATTGCCAAGCGCCTCCACTTTTAGCCAATATGCGCACCATTTAGCCGTGTGGGTGCGTCGGCGCAACGGCCACAAGATGGACGTGATATAGGTAGCTTTACTTTTCCGTCCACCACGCGGACGCCATGCTTTATTTGAATTGACTTAAGTATGTACATACAGTGTTACGTCGTGGCACGCGCGTGTTAACGCCACGACGGCTCGGATGGAAGAGGGCGAGAGCTGTCGCTCGCACGCGCTTCGGGGCGCGTCGCATAGTATGCTTCCCCGCGTCAACCCTAGGGCAGTATGTCCTCAACCGCCACAGCCGAGATTCTAGTAGTGACATCTATTATCGAGCGCCTCCACTTTTAGCCGAGATGCAAACCATTTAGTTGTGGGGAACACCGCCACCTCCTTATAGAGAATATGGGAGGCGGGCTCAGAACTGTTACAAATCCACTACTCATCTTTCTTAGCTATGTGGAGTAGAATGCAGGATGACCCTCCATGTCGCAAAGGGTTATAGTTGTTTATATTAAATGTCACGTTCTTGTCACGTTCCTGAAATTACTCTAATTTTTTATGAAGTGATGGTTCTAGACTGGTTTCTTATCATTCTTGCAAATTTGTATCCCGATCAATAATAGAATTCTTTGTTTGAAATATTAGAATTACAATTCATCACTTACAAGAATCAATACAGAAATACAATTTCTTGATCTTGTTTATGTATATTGAATTCGCAACATAAAATAGCATTGAGCTTCAGCTCATCACGAGCACATCAAAACATTGTTTAGCCGTCACCTCAACATTATAATTGCCTAATTTAGAAACGCATTCATATCTTTATGAACTAGATTCACAACCAATCCAGTGCACATTCGGCCCTTGAATGCAAATTGTTGGTCAATCTATTGAACACTATGATGCGCTGTTTTTCGTCTAGGTTCATAACCAGCACCAACAATATGGACAGCTTTAGGCTTATCCGATACTCGCTTCCAGATGAGATTTCTCACTAGTACATGAAGCCTTCTTCAATTGATTTCGAAATTTACGAAGAATCTTATCGCACAACTCTATGCCTGCAGTCATTGCTTCCTTGTTGTTAGCGACTTCAGCATTTAAAATACTTGTTTGACGTCATTTGTCATGCTTGAAACTTGTTCACTACTCAGCGACTTAGTTCTCGTAGTATTAATACCTCGCAGTAAATATTATCAGTTTGTGGCCGGATGTTCAACTGATAAGTATAATCGATGTGTGTGGAATGTTGTTACTCAAAATCACGAGTGACTAAAACGTTGCAACCAGGTATGTTGAATTGATGATCTCTGCAAGTACCAAATTTCAATCAGAATTGCTCCATCTCTTTTGGTTTCCGAGATACCGCTCGAACTAGGGGATAAGCCATATTTATTCGGCATTGACACCCTGATTAAGTGTTCACCTTGGAATCATTAATAGTTAGATTAATATACCAATTACAATAAATGTGCGTCTATTTATATCTGCTCGATTTCCAAATATTCTTACAACCAATCAGAAAATTCGTTATTTCAGGAAATCACAGTTAAGTTAGGAAGAAAATTTTAATTCATCATGAAAAATCTATTAATTTGTGTCAGTTCTTCATAAGAAACAAGGTAAACTTGACGAATTTTGAGCCATTTGTAACAATTTCTCATAAGAATACATGTAAATCGAAGCACAAGATCAAATTTAACTGAATTGAAAGTGGTGAAGGGGAAAAAAATTTATAGCAATTATTTCGTAAACATTATGAGTCACCTTATATTATACTTCTCAGTTTTCAGTGTATTCGATTTAGCAATCGTTTGCGGTTAACATTATACCTGTTCCCTATCAACTGATTTATTTCTATTCCTCTATTTGTTTCCTTTCTCTTCTCTTCTTAAATAATGATACACAAATAGTATGTACTGGTACCAAAAATTATTAGTGATTTTATATAGCATTGGCACACTGATGAAGTATATACCTTGGATTAACTAATAGTTATATGGTTTTTTGTTTTCACTGCAGTAGATGTATACACAGTGACGTACAAAATTAGACTGATGCCAATTACAACGACGTGAAGTTAGCTCACAACTTGTCACTTGTCACTTGTCAGCCATTTTGCTGTGGTAAAGACGCGAAGTCAGCGAAACCATTCTGCTGACGAGACCGTCGAATTTGAATTGGTCGTTGTTCTTTGATAATCGTTTGAGGTTTACGGACTACGTGATAAATATGCCACATTGTTGTAAATATAAACTTTAAGAGTATATAAATTTGTGGAAGCATAGCATATTTCTAGCGCATACATAAAAATAATAAAAAGTTGATCATTTATTAATCCGCAACTGAATTCGTTCAAACATGGATTATCATTGTTATAGCCTCTAACTCCTTTCCGAGTATCAGTCGAAGGGCTTTTTATTGTAGGATTAGATTTCGGTGGGTGCGTTTGTGGCTAAATAGTCTGATTGTCGATGTAATTAATCTACCACAGATTGGACAGGTGGAGTTTCCTTGCCGGTAGAATCGGCCCTATTTTGGTTTTGGTCCTATGTAGCTTTTGACGATTGTGTTCCATTTTGCTCTGTTTGTTGCTGCATCTTCCCAAGTGTCTGAAATATTCATACTACTGAGTAATTCCCGCAGTGAATCTTTATAGCGCCGGCGTGGTGCCCCTCTGTCCCTCTGTCAGATCATCGTACAGAATGTTTTTCAGTGCCCTGCTTGCGTCCATGTGTTCCACACCTGCCCACTACAATCTGGCCTGTGATATGACGTTAAGTGATACCACCTGATACCCATGATCCTTCTTAAATGGTTTTGGTGTATTTTTTCGGAGACTTTCAAATGTCGACGATGCGGTGTCTATGTATCGCATCCGTAAAGCGGTGTGGGTATTACCATAGCACGATATACGGCGGTTTTTGTATTCAGCCTTAGGTTGTGATTCTGTAACACTCTCCTTCGTAGGCTCCAGAACGTTTTACATGCTGCGCTGATTCGATTTTGAATGTCCAGATCTATGGTGTGGTCCTCACTTAATATGCTTCCTAGGTATGCGAAAGAAGCGACCGAGAGTGCATTGAGGTTCGCCTGTAAATTGGTGCGAAATACGCAGGATTTTGGTTTTACTAGCATTTAACTGTAGGCCAAGAGCTTGATAGCACTCTGCGTATACATCAATAAGGTATTGTAAGTATGCCTGTGTGTGCGCCACGAGCGCATAGTCATCTGCATACATTATTTCGTGTGCAGACCTTGTTGTAGTTTTGTCGAAATGGAAAGGAAAAGGAAAAGAATGCCTTTCATGGTGATTTTACGTTCAGCCAATAGTGTGAGGGCTGCCATGAATATGTTGAAAGGACTGGCGCCAGTACACATCCTTGTCCCACGCGGGAGAAGTTTTTTCTGCACACTGAGAGTAGCTCTATAGTTGCCGCATTCTGTACGTTTGCCCTTTTTTTAAGCATATTGATAATTGTCGCATTTCTGAACTCTTGTGGGACTATTACGCATTCCCATATGTGCAAATAGATTTTGTAGAGCGCAGGTGATGCTTTTTCTTAGGGCTTTGAATATCTCAGCTGGAATGCCCAGTCATTAACAGGGGCTTTGTTATTTTTCATGTTTGCGATAGCTCTTTCGATTTCTTCGGCAGTTGGGATTATACTAGTCAGTATTAACGCGGTGCTGAGGGAGCAGCATTAGCACTTCTGGTGTTACTTCACTATTTTTGTTGAGCCCTTCCTCATAGTGTGGTTTCAATCTGAGATTAATCTCCTTCGATTCACATTGCAATTTCCCGTCAGCACTTTTTATAAGTTTCAGGTGCTGGCCAACCGGTCCAAATGCTTTGAATGTATTAAACAGAAAGTGCCAGTTGTATTAGTCTGCATGCTCTTGTATCACTCGCGCTCTGTCCACCCACCATTTTTTCTTGATTTCTCTGATGTGTTTCTTTACTTTGCTCTTCACAGCTTTGAAATGATTTTGGGATGTTTGGTCTACTTTGCAGCTTAGAGCGGAGATAGTACTCCTCCCTGTGGACATGCTTTGCTAACGATTGCCGCAGTCTCCACATTGTTCAGAGTTGTAGTTACCATACGATGTTGGAGCATCGCATTTATCCATTTGCAGATTACAGGTTCTATCCTTCTCTCTTTTACAAGGGGAGGACCAGGTTTGGAAGTCACCGATTTGAACGAAAAGAAATTCTGTTAAAGCGAGAAGTCCAGATGGCCATGCGTTTATCTGAAAAACAATATTAATGTGTTGATGAATGATGTTAAACATTTATATGTATGCCTTAAGTCGCTGCGAACGAGCACGCCCGTCACGTAACCTTGTTGGCGCACTTGGTAGTATCGCTTATTCCCACCGTAGGGTCGCGTTATTAATTTTTTTTTTCAATTATTGCTGTTTAATTATATTAATTTTAATTGAATACATCAGTAAGGTGGATATTTTGATCATATTGTTATGATTTGATTTGATTATATTTCATTACCAGACCGGAGTTTGTTTACCAAATCATATTGTCCAGAGAAATTATTGCACAAGTATTTGTGTTCTTACCAGAATCGCCAGGTGAAGTTTTTTAAGACTATAGAAATATAGGAGTTTACACCATCAAAATTGTACAAAAGACTTTATATTGATTTATGGTGCAAGATGCTGGATGATGCAGATCATAAAAACAATGAAAACATAAATTTATGGAACATCTTGCACAACTAATAAACGCGCCCTTTTCGTACTTACAAGGCGTTCTCAAAATATTTATCACAAAACATAAAAATATGTGGGATCCTGTGCTACTGACCCCTCTGCTGGTTCCAAGTCGCATCAGTCGGAGTCTTATTTTGTTGAAGTTGAAACTGAGTACTCGGCCCTTGGCTTCAACCTTCTCCCATCATTATAACGAGTTGCGTTCGCTTAGGGTCCTGATTCTCGTTTATTCTTCTCCAAGTCCTCGTTAAGATTTTGTTCTGGACCTGAAGTCTGCTAAGCAATGTGGCCGGTTCGATTGCTAGTCCCTGCACCCACGTTAGTACTTTTCTCGGTTCGGGAAGGTCTTTATGGCCACCGGTGAGCTTCCCATGATGGCTGCCACCCAGTTCCTTGTGCGCTGGTCATCACAGACCATTTTAATGAACCTCGAGGTCGCCCTGCACTTTGAGAATTTCGGTGCTATAGCCTCCGAGTTTCCAGCCAGGGCCTCAATAATAGCGATGATGTTTGTCTTGATTACTTCGCATTCAGCCGGTGTGAAGGCTTTATTTGAGTAATCCTTTGGTTTGACTGCAATAGCGATACTAAACAAGACATTCCTGAAGCTTTTATTCGAGGTTACTTGGTCGTCTCTAGGTCTTTTCGCAACCGATTTCTGCGAAGAACACGGTGTGCTGCCAGACATGTTGCGTTTTAGTGCCCCCTGTTTGACTGAGATGTCGGTCGGGTCTCGTCTAGGCGTCCCTTGCTTCTTCCCCTTTCCGTGTTTCGTATCTCGTTTGTGCATCTCCGTTTGTTTTGCAGAAGAGGTTCCAGCTGCCTGTTCCCTCATCCTCTTGAGCTTTCTCCTCTATGCACCGGAAAGTCTGGGTTCAGATGCTCCCTTTTCCTCGGTGGAAATGATCGTAGGTTGCAAACCACCACCTTAGTTTTTGGTTTCCCGGGTATCCGTTCGGTCCCACGAGTAAGGAAGAAATAAAGGTCACCATGCGCAGTGCCCCCTTACGCATGGAAGGCTAAATTGAAACCGGGTTTTGCACATGGTAGAGACTTGGTTGCTCGCTAGTCATGGATCCGTTGGCCCATACTGGTCCACCGTGGGTTGAACGTTTGCATGCTGACTTTATGGCCATTTTCCTATCCGCCACCTGGAAACGCGCTCGGTAGCTCCTCAAGCCTCGAGAACTTCGAGATTAGGCTGTCGTTGATTAAGATTTTGATGCTGCTGACTGTTCATATGAATTTTTTCCGACTTGTTTTTTATATATCATCAATTGAAACATCCACTTTGCTTCTTTGTTTACTCTTCAAAGCCTTCAGTTTATTAGATATATTTTCCCGATATTGTTGTACTAAATTCAGTTTAAAGTTTGTAAACTTATGGCACATATTGCCTGCTTAAAGGCTGATTGCATACTAACTTGTTTATTCACCTTTTATGCAATTATTATTTATCATTTATCAATCAGTTATGAATCATCACTTAGCATTTTCCGTACCATTACTTATTATTAATGTATCATCACATAGCATTTCGTGTACCATCACTTGTCGTTTTCGGTACCGTTTCTTTAAAAGGGAAGAGAAAAGAAAAAGATAGAAGAATAGAAATAAATGAGTTGTTGGAAAATAGTTATAATATTAACCGCAAAAGACTGTTGCATCGAATACATTGAAAACGAAATATTGTAATAACAGATTGATCACAATATTTTATTCCAAGAATATGCACGATGCAGGTAGGTATAACGAAGGAATTTTCGCCTGGTAAAATTCTGTTCCAACTAATTTTCATTCAACTGTAGCGCAATCTTTCTTATAATATCCATATTTGAACGAAGATATATAGATAAGATATATAGCGAGAGCGCGGTCGCGATGGTCATGGAAAACAAGCATCGCACGATAGGCTACAGGTTCGTTCGTCGCCACGGCAGACGAGTACTAAGCGTGTGACGTAACAAAGCGGGAGATTAAATATCTCCAATACTACGCCTAATTCTAATTTTCTTCTGTATCATGTCAGATATCTAATACTTAAATATCATTACTAAAATAATACTCACAATTATACAAAATGTAGATTCATTCCAATATATCAATTTCACCAATTTACGAATTCTGCACAGGAAAGTGAAGGATCAGGATCAAGTGCTGTTTGAAATTTTCGGTAAATTGTACCCGGTAAGTATTACTTTTGCAATAGACGCTGTATATAAAGCAGGAGATAAGAGAGAATGTAAGAATTATTGAGAAATAACACTAATCAGCACGGGAATGAATGTAGTCAATTATTGATTGATTGATTGATTATAGAGTACACGTTTAATAAATAATGTTAAAAGTTCAACCAAGCCATCAGTGCTTAGAATAATTCAAGACCAAATGCGCATTTATATGAGATATAATAAACCTTGAAAATTGATCTAATCATACAGGAATTGGTCTGAGTCTACCTTAGAATTATTATCCCTTACACCTGTGCTCATTTTTGATGTCAAAGGTGAGGTCCATACCCAGTTAAGTAAATAATATAATTGTATATAAGCCTATTTTGATGTTAAGGAAGTCAGGTCGTTACCTGTACTGTAATTTTGTGTATGTATTTTAGAACATGACATTTTCTACTACACAAGCCATTCTCGGCCTTAGAATTTTGGATAGATATTATTGGAATAATATTGATTTCCGGTTAAAGAAATTAATAATGGTATTATATTTTTGCTACGTTGTCATTTGTTTAATGAAGATTGGCGAAATAATAAAAATGTATCGTAAGTGATATCTTTAGAATCTCTGCTTAACTGCTACCAAATAATCTCTCGCCTTCCAGAAGACGGCGTTGCCTTCACAGATATCACATTGCACCTAAGTTGGTTGCTATCTGGAGTTGTTGCACTTTTTTTTATAAATCAAGTTCGAAATAATAGCAGAGTACGCACTTGTTTTGAAATGATCGACCGAAATCCATATTTTAATGTGAACCATCTTGAAATCAAACGTACAGTTC
>JAAAKC020108693.1:13324-25349 GCA_010014765.2 Aenictocupidus jacobsonorum | reverse complement strand
TGCAGATTATTCTGATCGAGGACACTTGCGTTAGTGCAGGAATGCACCGAGAGAGGCTGCGCTAGGTTTGCCGCACGAGCAAGGCTCGTCCGTGGGCGGCGCGGAAGAGCGGCGGACGCTTCACCGGGAGCGGTTACCCTCCGCGCGGCGGGTTACCGACGCCAGTCGCCTGCTCGCCGCCGCCGCGTTGCCGCGTTCGCGTAGTAGGGACCGGCCGACTCGCACCCGCCGCCGCGCCGTCGCCGCCGCTCTCACTCCGCGCGGCAGCGCGCACACCGGCCCGCCGCGCGCGCTTCACCCTTCGTCCCCCCTGCGTCTTATCACCGTGTTCGGCTGCCGTGCCTCGCACGCGTGAGCCCGTCGCGTTGTTGAACATTCCGTCGCGTGCCGCTGGGGGGCAGACAGCTGTCTTCGTCGCGGAGCACAAAAAACAGAGCGGCGCGAGTACGACTTCGTCCGCGGCAGCGTTCGACGTCGGGGCCGCCTCTGCGAGTGCAGGCGACGTGCGCACTCCGCCAGCAAACTTTTGAATTTATTCGGAGCCGACGATTGCTAGTGGTGTCGACGCATCAGCCATGCGGCGCGAGCAGCAACGCGCGTTTGCCGGCCGGCGAACGCATTCGCGAAACGGAATGGTTTTCCTCGTCGTCGCGGCGTATCTCGTCGCTGGTTCGCAAGCAGGTGAGTTCCGTATGCAGCCGACATAACTTTGAACTGCCACGTCGCTGTATGGTAGCGAGCGCTACAGCGCGCATTTTCCGAGGCGATACCAAGCGGGTCGCGCGCGCGCACACGTTGGTAACGTCAGTTCGGGGATAGTTTGCGACGTCTTGGCGGCAAAGTCCACCAACTATTCCAATGAACGGCGTCGCGGAGGTGCGGCGTTAGCTCCTCGTGCCGGCGAACAATACCCGACGCGTTGCGGCATTACGACTTCACTACATATTGCTCGCCGAGCGCGGCGCGCGTTGCCCGAATGCCGCCGCCGTAGGTGCACCGCCGCCGTGCGTTGCGCCGATCGCTGATGGCGTTAATTAAAAGTTAAATCGACTTCTGCGCTCCCATTGTTCGATGTTTAATGCGCGCCGGTTCGCAATCGGCGCCCCCGCCACCCATCATTGCTCTGCCACCCCCGCCGGCACCTGCGTTATTTATTCTCCCGCCGCGAAGGCAGCCGTTTTGTGATTGATTGCTTAGTTTTGCGGCTGCGTGGGCGGCGCGGTGAAGCAGCGTGATGGACGACATCGCTTAGCTTAAGCACGCGGCGCGTCGGCGCGCGTATTCCTGGCGTTTGCGTCCGAGCGCGCCGCGCGCAATTGGCGGCGGCGGCCGAAATTTACGTAGCGTTTCGGGGCCGCGCTTGAATCCTTGCCGCGCCGAACGTTCCCCTGAGTGTAGTGCGAAATAATTACGAAATAATATAATAGCTCTCGCGCGCCGTGCCGGAGGCAGCGCTCTTTTTTTTGCCGCGTCAATTGGGGGTAGCCCGCTAAAGTTGTACAATTGCTGGGGCTGTAACCCGAGCAGCTAGTTTTCAATTAGGGCGCGCGCGTGGCGGGACCGAGTGGGCGAGAGGGGGTCCAAAACACCGCAATAGCGGCGGCGTGGATCGCGCCAGCGACGTCTACATTACGCCGGCTTGCCGCCGCCGCCATCGACGCCCGACGCCCGCGTTCGGCGGCACGGTGCAGTTTGCCTGCCCTGCAACGCAAGCAGTTCTAACGGTTGCCGCCGCGGCGGAGGCTAATGCGCACGGAATTTGTACATTCGCGCGTCTATCCTGCCGCACGCCGCCGCCTCGGACGCCTCCGCCGAACACTCCACCTCCCCCTTCCCGCCGCCCTTTACCGCCGCCTCTTCCCGCCGCCCCTCCACATCCACACATGCCCGCATCGGGGGTATTCGAGGAGGCTACGTCGCCGTAGGGGACAAAAGTGGAAGGGGGTGGAGGTAGGGCGCGAAGGCGAGTTCATGACAGCGCATGGTTCTGTGATGGGTCTCGCCGGAAGTGCGCTGAGTGAATCGAAGTTGTCGCGTTTTCATCTACAATTGTCGATTCATGTAAACGCATGTTTCCCGCCGGTGCCGTCCGAAAAAATGACAGGTCGGTTTTTCAATTAGCGACGAACTGCGACTCTTCGCGTAGTATGGCTTACACACTCGCGTATCACCTCTCAGCACGAAGCCGCTTTGCATTTTTTCCCAATTTCTCCGTCCTTGACTTCGGAGTTGAGAATTTCTATTGCTGGGCCAAATGCCACTCCGACATCGGGCACCATCGAGTCATTCGTAATCAATTCGCGCAACTGTTAGCATTGATTTGAATTGATTAAATGTGACGAACGACGCACACCACTGGCGGCGACGGCGGCGGTGGCAGTTGGCGCTGGCGTCCCAATGGCAATTTGCCCAGCGACGCCTCCCTCGCCCGGCCTAATTAAACAAACAAATTGTCCTCCTACGGAACGCGCCTCCTGGCGGATTCGAAGCTCAACCTCGAGAAGACCCAGGACTGCACGTGGGGAATGCAAGAAGAACGAAGCAAGAAGCAAGAAGAGCGCACGCAATGTTGAATTCATCTCGCAATGCCCGAATGAAGGCCGAAAATTGAATGTAGTATGTAATTTTTGAAGAAATTAATCGATTTTGCATGGGCATGGTCAGCGCAACGCGCGAGGACAATTTCTTTGTTATTTTTTTCCGGACGCAGGGCGAGGGGGTGGAAAAAGCGTTAAGATTGCGCTCTGCGATGGCGAGCACTTCATCTTTGGCATCACCGTCGTCCACCCGCCGAAATCCAGTAAAGTCCTCCCACCTACCGGCATCCCAGAGCTCAGCACAAAGTCCTCTTTATTTTATTTTATTACGAAATTTATGTTTCACGTCCGTACGCTGTGTGGAGTCTTTACGCGTCATCGCTTTTCCGAATCGTCTTCATCGTTGCGCTTCGGCTATCTGTCCCGCCCCGTTGGGCACGCAGGAGGCAGAAATAAAAATAGGAAGCGGTTTAGAGCGGCCTGCGGCGCGCTGTGCGGCGGATGGAGGGCTGTGGCCGGTGGCGGTCATCATTTTGCGGTTTATTGGGCCCTTCTTTGCGATGCGACCACTTGCGGGAGGAAATTTCGAGGATAATTTAAAAAAATGATCCGGAATGATTGCGATCGGGGACCGGCAATGTGCGCAGCGCTGCATTATTTGCGCGCGAGCTCGAATAAAGGAGCGATTTCGCGGGAGATTTTGAAAGAATAGCAGGAGGGTTTTGCGAGGTTGGCATTAGATTTAGGTTAATCTTCCCGCGACGATAAATCCCAATTTTTTTGTGTCAGCGCTCATCACCAGGCGTAACTTGCGCTCGATACTCGTACTGGACAACAGTCTCGCTTTTGTTGGCGATAATTTGGAGTATTACTAAGCTTCGGATTTTTTGAATACCCTGCGTCCTGTAGAACTATCGTATTTTGAGCCGTATTGTAGGTTAAGAAAGATAGTGCATAACTTATTAATCGCGACTATAGGACCATTTGTTAGCAAAGGTTATAACTGTCCGAAGTTCCGTTTGTCATTCGCAGTTTCATACAATTAGTATTTATTTCTGCAACGGATACGAGCGTCGAAAGAAACCGCCCACGCCTATGATTGCGTCGAACAATTTCGAGCGCCGCGAGGTGTTTGAAACTTCTTTGTGGTCACACGCCAGCGTGTAGAAGCAAGTTAAAGATACGGGAATTTCGCAAAGCCGCACTGCAGCGTGCGAAGTTCTTTTGGTGGTTTTGGATTTTTGGCATTGCGCTAATTGTGCGGTCGTTACTCTCCGAATTTCCTTTTAGCGCCGTCGTGCTGCGTGCGTTTAACGCACACATACTTCAAATTGCCATCGCCTGCACTTCGGCTTACGCCGGCATCGCACGCAAACCGAGGTGCCACAAAATGTAAGAAATTCCTTTGAGGTCGGCAGTGCGCCGCCGGCATGATGGTTTGCCCAGACAAACTTCAAGCCGGCAGTGGGCAGCGCCGGGCGCACGCTAACGATGCGGCCGAGGCACCTGTTAATGTCGAGCGTCGGAAAACAATTCTGGGGGAAAATTGCGAAGCGATCGAAATATCCGGGCCGGACGTTGCCACAGCGTGGTTCTGCGCGCAAGATAAATAATTCCTGGCATGTTTTCCACGAGCGTTTTTGATTGATATTAGAATTGAAGTTCCAATACGAAACAGGAAATATACCAAATACGTAATAGATGTGGAGACGTCGGATTCGCATTTGCGGCAGCGGCGGCGGCGGTGGCGGTGGCGGTGATGGCGCTGGGGATGTACATCAGGCCGTCGCGCACGCACACACGCCGGAGAAATATTGAAAGGGGGGCGAGCCGAGCGCTCGATTTCTTGGCGAGGGCGGCGGAAGCGTTCGCCGGAGCCGGGGTCGCTCTCGCCGCCGCGGCCGCAGCCGCGGGAAGCAATCCGATGGGAAATCACACTACGTCGAAAATTCGCAAGGCGAAAAGAATCGAAAAGAACGCAGACGAAACTTGATGGAAGCCCGCAAGAAAAACCGGAAAACTAAAAGCCAATTACTGCACGCGCTCATTCCCTCAGTGCAGTTTCGCCACGTTTTTCGTGCATCCCTCTATTGTTAAGAGCGGGGTTGACTTTAACCGGTTTTACGTTTTGCGCCTGAAATTCTCCTTAAGAGATCAAACTTTCAATCTTCGCACAATTTATACCCGCCTATGAGGGGCGCGGAAGCGAGGCCACATTCTGCGGCGTGAAACTAAAACATCTTGTGAGAGTATGCACATTGGCCCAGCGACAGGCCAGCGAAGAGGAAAGTTATCCGCGATGAAAAATTGCCGCAAATGTCTTCAGATGAAATTAGGAAACATCAAAAAACGCTTAGTAGACGCAGCAAAGGTGCGCCACGCACGCTGTATGCCAAAACCATATGAAAAATGAAAGCGAGAAACTGCGTGGGGCGGCATATCCCGCCATTGTGTCGTCGGGTAAGAGGATCGCACACCTCCGCCGCCGCCGACCCGGTTTATAAAATGACTTTCCCCCGGACAACGATGCAAAATGATGCAAACATGCTTCAAATAGTGCGAGAAATAAAAGTGGCGAATGAAAATGAAAAATGCCAAATTGCAAACGGCGCGTAAAAGCATTCACAACAAAAAATGGTACATCCAATGGTACAGTGCGGCGCGACAAAGCAAAATTAAAGAATGAAAAAAAAAGGTGAAACAGATATATAAATACGTCAACGTCAGCGATTTCATCGCCACCGGTGTACGCTTTGCAAACTTTTTATTTCGCACGGGCCCATGGTGACGGTGGCAAAAAAAAATTCCGCTGCGCATAGCTGGAAACTATCTGCGACTACCATCAAACGTCGGGGGATAAACGATGTGTTAATAACAAATGTAAACGCAGCGCCCAAATAGGAAATAAATTAAAATTCGAGCAGCAACGCAAAACGAGATCCGCACACCCGGCAACGCGTCGGGAAGAGTGCCTGGACAGCTAACCAGGCTTCCACTCGCAAAAACGGTTGAAGCCTTTACGGCATGAAAATAGTTTTTTGGGCATCAAATTGGTCCGATTCAGCCTAGACGTATTGTAAATGCGAGGGGCTGCTCGGCGGGCGTGGCCATACTGTGGAGCGAGGGAAGAAGTATCAGTATATTAAAGCCCTTAATGAACGCTATATTTTCGGCCGTAATCCTTTGTTAACTCCAAGCAGCGAGCTTGCAGACTTGCTACTTCTTGTTGCTTCTCCTTACATTCATTAGAATGTCGGGATGGAAATTAAATTGTTAAATTCGCCTCGTGGCGCGAGCGCTCCCGCGCACGCGGCCGGTTAATAAGCAACGAGGCATAAAATTTGAATGGGACATTCAAAAGGGCAGAGCGTTCCGGCGGGAGAATAAGGGAATGGGAGAGGGCGCGTGAGCGGTGGAATGGGGAGCGAAGGCCGATGAAGGATTCCTGGTTTCCTTCATCAGCCTTCGCGGCCTATGTCGATGAGAGACGGAAAGCGGGTCGCGGCGCTTCAAAACTTTCGATAATACTCCCCGGAGTCGGTGTAGTTGGATGGAGCCACAGACGGTTAACCTTACAACACGCCGACGCATGTACTTGATTCTTGCAAGCATGTTTTCGACAATAGTGTTGGGGATGGCGTAGAATTTTCATATGAACTCATAAACATTCTAAATGGCAATGTCATAGCTTGGAAGCAGATGGAAAATGATACCGACGTCGAATTTATAACTTAATGCCGCGTTGTGCTGAGTTGACGGACACTCGCTTTTTCCAGGTCGAGAGAAACTGATTTTTCTGTGGTAATTTATCATATTGCGTTTTAAAATATTGCTTTGTATTCGAAAACTTCGCATTTTAAAACCAGATGGCATCCACTTGTAGTACAAGGCCGGAAGACCTATCACCATATGCATTGCAAATTTAGGATCCATGGAAGGCAAACCCATGTTCGCATGAATAAATTGCGTAGGCGTAATTAGAACATGAGCTAGGTACCCCTTCAAATCAACGCGACGCCCGCCTGAAACGCCGAATCGTCTTTTTACCATGCTTGCACAGCGCCATGGCACGCTTGTTGTCGTGTTTATATAACTAATTAACCCCAATCAATCAGGAGCACACATCACATATCAGCACCGCGCAGGGACAGGCGCGAGTTTATGGACGCCGAGATTAATGGCGCGAAAGGTAATACGGCGGGCACGGGCGTCCATGTGCCTAATTTACGCTCGCCCGCCATCCAGGCGTGCGAATGCCTCAAAGTTAAAATTAGTTATATGATGAAGAAGGAGCCTGTGGAAGGTATATGCGAGGTCGGAAATCGTGTCAATGTGTCAACACGTTCATCGGCGTTTTATTAGGTTTCATTATCTTTTGTAGCGTGCGACAGGCCGAGACCGGTGTCGGGCGGTATAAAAACACCCCCGTTTGCTTATGTGGTTAAAGCGAAGCTACACTTTTAGACGCGGCCCGTATGAGCAAGAAATAACACATTTTTTCCACGCGCTTAATTTTCTGGGTTCTTCCAAAGTTTGACTTGTAGTTTATTGAAGATATAAGCATTTTGAGAATGTCTACTGGAAAATTGGAATAACTGAGGCAAAATAATATTTGAAACATTTAAAAAAAGCTCTGGCCTTATAGTAATTTACGTTTTTGTCAAATTTAGTTGGGAAATATTGGATTTGTCAATAGGATAATGCCGTTTTGAATAACCGTTTTGTTTTAACTCGTACTTCATTGAAGCATTTTACGAATGTCCACTGGAAAAGTGGAATAACTGGGGCAAAATAAAAAATATATATTTAAAAACGCTCTGGCCTTTTCATGATTTACGTTTTCGTCGAATATAGCTGGAGAAATGGACTTGTCAATAAGATAATGCCGTTTTGAATAACCGCTTAGCTTTCTTCCAAAGTTTAATTTGTAGTTCATTGAAGATATAAGCACGCACTTTAAGAATGTCTACTGGAAAATTGGTATAACTGAGGCAAAATAAAATTACAAAAAAGAAACTAAAAAACGTTCTGGCCTTTTCATAATTTACGTTTCTGTCGAGTACAGTTGGAAAAAATTGGACTTGTCTGTAAGATAATGCCGTTTGGAATAAAATCAATCGTGTGGTTCCGGGTTGTACAGTACGAGCGCGCGGTACTCCCCCGCCTCCTCGCGCACTTGATGCTGCGCCGGCGTTCGCGTTACATTAAATCACAGTTAATTTCAATTTATGTTCAACAATCGCGCAGATCATGCGCCGAATGGAGGCCGAAATTTATGAGTCGCGCGCGCGCGTCGCTGACGATGACGTAGGGTGTCACACGCAGTTATGGATGTGAGCACACATAAAGTACATAAATTCTAATGACGTCGGCGACTGCCTCCGCCGCCGCAACAATGTGTTATCAGCCGCGCGCGGCGCGCGGCGTGAATTAATACCAGTTGGGGAGGCGCTGATTGCACATGCGTTGCCGGCGGCGACCGGCTGCGTGCGTGGCGTGGTGGAGGCAATGCATTTTTGTTCGCAACGCAGCTGGCGCGTTCGGGTGCCCCGCTGCAGTGTTCCGCTCAGCGTCATTACGTTCGGATAGGTTGGCGCTGCCTGTCGACATGGCACATGGCAACGCCGCCAACACCGCCGCCACTGCCAGCAGCCGCGACTATTATGGCGGCGGCAACGCGAATTTCATCATGTGTTACTCTTGCGCCATTGCACTGAGACGGTGTCCATTTGATGAGGCGCAGAATGCGGCAGCGAGGAGGCCCTCCTGCTTGGCGGACCTCTCACTCCGGATGTGCTATTTTGAAATAGTCGGTGCGAAACTTACTGGGGGCAAACGAGGTGGTCGGCGACAATCTGGCAGCGCGCGGCTAGTTCGGTGGTCTGACGCGAAAGAAAGGAGAATAAATAGTTCTCCGGAGAGATATTTGTTTCGTTCAGCTGCGAATCTCGTCTAGTTTCGCCGGCGGCGCCGCGTTCGTTCGGTTGGCGTTTGCCTGATTTCGGCCGCGCGCCGCCGCCGTTGTTATCACTATCGGGACGCCCGTCTCGCCTTCTTTGCCAGCTCGCCTGCAGCCCCCTCCCGCCGTTCGGATGTTGCATTCGGTCTCTGGCTGGAAGCGCGCGCGGCGGCAGCAGGAAAGTAATATAAGAAAAATGACTCGGGGGCGGGAGAATCTAACCGCGCGGTGCACTATGCCAACGAAATGAAATATGAGCCACTGGATAAATAGAAGCAGTGTATTTGCACAAAAAGGCTCCTCGCGACCGAGATGTTCAGCTTGCAAATTACAAGGATTTTAGTATGCCCCTACTAGTTGGTACTACAAAATAACCTCACATTGAATCGGATCGTTGAGGTATCATGCGAGTGTTCTACTAACGTGCTAGGTATCCAATTGAATTTCAGTTACGTACCTACTTGCGATATATGGCTTTGTCCTCCCAGGATAGCATATGCTGATCCTGGATATCAGGACTTGCGCTTCTGTAGGTTACTGGAGATTTTTCGACTTCCGACCCTACAATGGTCGGCCTGTCCGAATCCTCCGGCAGCATTTTTTCTGAGCGCAGAATTCACTTAGGGAAAACTGGATTCCACTTGGGGGGGGGGGTGTCATTTCCAACGCGCGTACCTTTCAACACTGCAACTACAACCTAATATGTCATTGCAATAGTGTCGCCTGGGCTGGCCAGTCCGCAACGCTCTTCATTTTCCCTGCCCAGCTGCAGTTAATTCACGAGCGAATTGCGTTTTCAGCGAAACTTGCCTCGTGCGGATCTGCGTGGACGCCTGGTCAGGCGTATTCGGCCGTCGCCTTCGCGGTTTGCAAGCCGCGCAGCTGTGCACTTCCGCAGAGTTGTTTCGCTCGGCGATACAAACCGGGGGTCTCAAAAACTTCGCCGACATCGCACAACTTTGGTGCGAAGAACTTTGCTGGGAAGAGGGCGCCGCACAAAAAGCAACCGAAACCAATCGATACAGATACTAATTGACTTCAGTCGCGTTACTCCTGTTAGAAGTTATTTTTGTTGGCAGAACTAAGTAAGAATAATACTTACCCGAAGCAATCAGGGAGCGGTGATGCGATCGATAGTTAATTACACCTGTAATGAAAGCGCGACGCGAACGAGATCAATCGCCGAGCAAAAAAAAAAATCCATTGTGAGTGCGCCTTGGCGCACTGACTCGCTCGCCTCGCCACCTGAAGTTCGAGGAGAGGAGATTAACAAAAGTGCAGCGCTTCGGGACACGCGGGACGCGCACAAATTCCGAGAGCAATTGTCGCATAATTTCCACCTCGGCCCGTGGCAGGCCCTGGCGCGCAACGCAGGAAACAGACAACGAAATTATGTAATAGTTAACCGGTCCCCGTCCCTGACGGATATTATTCCTGGATAGTCCTTAATTTTCTCGGCTGCGTTCCGCGCCGAGAACGCGCGCCGGCGGCAAGCCGAAGGCGCGCGCGCGCCCTGACGGGCACCGAGGGAACAAATGAAGGCAGACGTGAATTAGTAACGGGAAGTAAGTGCGTCATAAGTTTGCTGCACGCGCAATTAAAGCGCCCAAAGTTAAAAGCAATGATGAAAAATTAAATGCCGCGCGTTTGCCGATAAATATTGCTCGGGCACGCGGAGCTTCCGGGGGCGATGTTTAAATATCACGTCATTTAGAAAGGCATCGCCGCCTTGTTGGCCCTCGATTGAATGTAGGCAACCAGCGCTGCATTAATAACGCGGGTAGCGTTAGGACGCCATCGAATAAATGCCCATCGTAGGAACGTCGATATCTGGTAGTCCCTCAAGTGTATTTTTAAGGGAATGCCGTTTGCCGCGCAGCAAAATATCGATTTGTCGCATTCCGTACGCGGGAATAATCCGGTAATTTTCTTGTCGTGCGCGGCGCGGCGGTCGCTGCTGCTATTTCGCTGGTAAGTGCTTCATGTTCATGCCTCATGCTACGTGTCGTGCACTCGACGTGCACTCCGCGGAATAATCGATGGCGTACCCTGACTTTTACGCGCGCATTCTATTTATGGCAGAGCGCGATACGGGCGCGCATTGAAATTGAGGAAAAAAGGACGAGCGCCGCGCCGGAGAAGAAACCGGCGGAGGTGCGGCGGAAAAAGGGCGGCAATTTGCGCAAATACAAAACCGCGCGCGGCGAGACAAAAGCAGTCGTTAGCGGTAGTTGTTCGTTATTGTTTGGCGCGCGCTCAGCGACAAGAAATGACAGGTCTATTAAGTCGTCGTCGTCGCGGCGCGCGGCGTTCGGCCAAATAACTAAGTGCAAGCGACGTTCATAAGCGACGGCGACGATGCTGCGCCGAGCAGCTACGGAAGGAAGGAGGGCGGCTTTGGTCGGGTTGGCTGGCTGGCTCGAGGCGCTTGCTTTCTCACTGTTCTCGGCGGCGGGCGTTGGAGCAACCGACGGCCACGACTTGCCTCGCGCGCAAAATAAAAAGCCGCATCATAAAAAGAAGCAAACGGATGGTGAAATTGCGAAACGCAGAAGGACGCGCTTGCAGTTATCGGCTGGAGCGCAAAGGGACAGCTTGTTTTTCCCTCCGTGCTGCAGGTGCGCAATTATTAATGCAAATGCGTCCCGCATTTTGCCTCCTTGGGGCGCGCCGAAGATATGTTATGGAAACAAGTCTCGTTTCCGACAGCCGGCGTCCCAGAAAACGCGCGCGACTTTTTGCGCGACGCCAGCACGCGCCAAATTGCAAACAGCGGCGAAAAATGCCGCCGAACGTGAAGTGCAGTTTAGCACAAGACGCTCGCTCCCATCGCAGCGCCCGCATCGACAGGCAAGGGCGTTCAAGGACACTAAAGGATTGTCGAGCGGCGCTTCGAGGAGCCCTCAAGGGTTGCGCGCACAAAAAGCGGCGCCGCGAGGCCGCGCAGCGACGCTGAAAACTTCGCCTTTGAACATTCTGATGCGAAATCTTCGCGAAGATGCGCGCGCCGAGCGGCCGGACTGTTTTGTTGACAGATGTATTTTAATAAAGTTTGCACCGGTGCTGCCGGTGGGAGAGTTCTTTCGCGGGCCATGCCGGAAATGCCCTCTAATGCCGTGGTATGCCGCCAGGCGAAAGCCAGGCATGCTCGCAATGTGCATTCTTCATGAATAACAGTAATGTGTCAAGCGGCGCGCGGCAAGGGCATGTGTGGGGCGGCGACGGCGGCGGCGACAGCGCCCGTCTGGTGCTGCTCGGAGGCGAGGGCAAAGGTGTTCGCAGTCGGATTGGAACACGCTCCGCGTGTAATGTATTAGTTTCCGGTGCATAAATTCACTTTCTTTTTTCTTTTTTGCTTCGCACGGCTTACGTGTTCTTTGCTAGTCATTTCCTCCTTAGTGTACATAAATTTACATTAGGATCGAAATGGGGTTGCGTTGACATTATCCAGCAAATCCGGCACGAGTAGATCGCATTTAATTGAAAATAAACGCGCTTCGGAATCGTTTCCTATTTTTCAGTTGGAGCC
>JAAAKC020108582.1:0-10302 GCA_010014765.2 Aenictocupidus jacobsonorum | reverse complement strand
TTTTTTTAGTTAACCATAGACGAAAAATGGAAATTTGTATAATTTATGTTCTAAAAGGACCTAGTAACGATTCAATTTCCGTCTCAAATGGATTAAAATAGGAATAGACAATATCTTTTCGTCGTAAACTATAATGAAGAAATGATTCAATTTTGATATTCTTTTTCGCAGTATTGTTTACATTCCGAGCTTAAATGTGCAATTCATTAATGTATATTAAGTTTACTTCTGTTTGAGGCTATTTGTCCTTCATTCAACACGACCTCTACAATACGATTTTCCTGTTTCTTTCCACCAGAAAAAAATCATTATTGGAAAGGTCGATTCCAGACTTTGAGAGTACGCCCCGAATCGAAATAGAACTTCCAACGACGCATTTCATCAGTATAAGAACGGTTTTGTAGATGATAACGATAAGACATGGTGAGTGTCGATGCGTGTTCGCGAAGGGAAAATAGGGAAAACCCCCTCAGTTCGCCGAGGAGCAGTTCATCGACCTCGTGCACAGGCTAGCGGCGCACATGTGCGCGAAGGGAAGTTTTTCCACCCCATATACGCGGCAAGGCGCGCGGGGCGCATGGCAACCCTCGTCCACCATCGTGGCGATGCGCGCTATCAGCGAACCCCGGCGGCGCCGCGGCAGCGCAGCAATGCGCAGGGGATAATTCCACATGATATTTACGTCACTTATCGGCGCACGCTGGATGCTCTCGCGCGGCGCGCTCGTCGACGGCGCACGGCCGTCGCGACGTCAGTCACGATTGTGCACTCACCCAATTCGCCCACGCGCCGGCGTAGCTCTTCTTCGGAGCTCCCAGTGTGCTTCGCACGGCTGCCACAAAGCGGGCGATTCTCGCGCACCGCACGACACCTGAAAACCGCACGCAGCAGGATGACCACCGTCGAGGCCGCCTCAGCATCCAGCAAGAGTGTGACGGGAGAGTTTCACATAGCACGGTGAGCAGAGACATTTTGTAGATTGTTCTAGATAACTTCTAAGAATATTAATAGATCAATTACTCTAAATATGGCACCTCGGGAATACCTGTCGTGCTAGATCATGGTGCAATTTTGACTCTTCCGCATCTGCATAATTGCTTGGACCCTAGGGAGACGGTGCAGGTGGAACCTGTTATCTTGCCTAATCAATACTATAACAATACTATATTGACACACCTTATCTGAATGTACAATATCGTCAATTTTCGTGGATTTGTGCATTTATGCTGCTCCGCGTTGCAGGCCCTTTGCAACACTTTCGCTGTGATTGACGTTGGGAAACTACACATGCCCCGAAAATGCACGCATGCAATATGGCCGGACGTGTGACAAGTAGCTGCGGCAGCAGGCACTCGTCGCACGCAGCCTCCCGTGAGGATTTCGATTTTTAGCTCCAGCGCCAGCGCTGCAAAGGGCCTCGAATGTCTCAAACATTGAGTCATATTGTTTTATGTTGGGGAACTCGCACTGCACGCGCAGGCGCGCGCGTGTGCGTGCCGCGTGCGCGCGCGCTTGCGTGAACGCGTGTGCGGTGTGCGCCTGGCAGCTCCTGCACCGCACGCTAAGTAGACGCTCGCGTTTATGGTGCGTAATTAAACGGATACTCGCTTCGGGCGCGGGATTTTTCGAAAGGGGGGAGGGCGCTGCAGCGCGCGGCGGAGCGCCACTACAAAAAAGCGCACGACACCCTTCTCGAAGCAACCGTGGATACAATGGGGTGGCGCGCGGTTCAAGACATCGCACTCGCGGGCGAAAACCGTTCGTCATGCTCGCAATCAGCGTCAGGGATTTACAAACAAGTCGCTTCAGATTGACGAAGCGCGAACGCGTGAGAAGAGTTATGAACATATTTTGGCGTCGGGTGCTGTATGTCAAACCAAATCATCGTCGAAGTGGAAATGCAGGAACTAGTTTACTTTATCGGCGCATGGTGAGAGACCACTGTAAATTTGTATCGCTTCTATTTTTAGAATGGAACAATATGTCATTGCACAAACAAATCAATAAGCACGCAATTAGTTTCTAATACTAGGCACATACGTATTTACCAATTTAAAAGTGTCTTCTCATAGCACAAATATGAAGTGTTCCTTGCAGAAGTTCCTTGTTGTGCTCTGGCAGATAGAGTGTTTTTTTTTTGGGAAAGTGTAGAGAATGTGTGTCGATGAGAGAGGCTTGGTTATAGCTCATGGTGCGGTGCGTGCCGTCGGCACCGAAATTCCTTATCGATCGCTCCTGCTTCTCGGCTGCGAGCGCAACCGCCAACCGACTGACTCATGCTTTCCTCGCCAGCTACGCGTGAATGCAATATCCGGGTAGGGGTGTTTCGTATTCTGGTCAGCCGCTGAAATGACTTCCAGGCATGTTAAAAAATGCACACCAACCTTTTGTCCACGATTTTGTAATTGCATCGCATGAGTAGGGTACCTGAGGCAGATTCAGTTGCATAAAAACGGCTACATAATAATGGAGGAACTAGACGGAGAAGGACCCAACACGTACGAAGATATAAACTTAAAGTAGGGTTAACATCCATTTCATGTTTGTTTTTGCGCATTTGTTTTTTTGAAAGGTACTTGTTGGAATATTACCCTAACAATTTGTTGTTTTTGTGTGCTTTTTAGAAATGTGGAGCCCTCATCCTCATCTTCCGACGCGAATACAGAAGACACATGGACGGAATCCCCGCAGGCATAGCAAACGGAGGAGCAGTTCTCGGAAATGGAGGTGGATGCGCAGCCATTCAAATACGGCTGTGACGATATGTGGTCGTGGTCGCGGTACGAGCGCTCCCCGGAAGTGAAGATCTACGGCAAGGCGTCCAACGTCGCGCACTTCCACCCCAACTGGAGCAGTGGCACCGCCGGGGTGCGCGGGACGCGCGTCCTCAACAACGGCCGATATTTCTGGGAATTGCAGTTGAGCCAGCGCATCTTCGGCACGAGCATGATGTTCGGCATAGGGACGAAGAAGGCGCGCCTGCACGCGGACGCCTTCACCAACTTGCTCGGCGAGGATAACAACGGCTGGGGCCTGTCGCACAAGGGCCTGCTGTGGCACGGCGGGCGCTGGTTTCACTACACCAAGCCCTTTCGGGAGAACGAGGCAACCGTGATCGGCATACTCTATGATGGGATCGCCGGAACGCTCACCTACTACAAGGACGGGAAGAGTCTCGGTGTGGCGTTTCGCGGACTCAACGACATCAAGGAGAATCTGTACCCGATCGTGTGCTCCACGGCGGCGAAGACCGAGATGACGTTGGACACCATGAAGCGGGACTTCGTCAATTTACAGGATCGCTGTCGCGCCGTGATTGTCAAGCGGGTGTCGAGCAAGCGCGACTTGGACAAGCTGCTGGTGCCCACGCGAATCAAGGCGTACCTGGCTGAAGCGTCGCTTCCGTTCAAAGAGTTTAGCCACCACTGCAATTTGTGAACGCGGCGTCGCGGATTGTTGTCAAATTGGTCGAATGTGGAGGACGCACGCCAGGCGGAGCACGACGTGGTTCCCTTTCAGTTGCTTACAAACGTGAAACCAGGAATTAATTCAATCCGACTGATTACTGATACATTTACGTATGTAAGTTGAATAACGACTAGTCATTTTATACTTTTCTACGTTTCGCGCGACAAGGCGACGTTTCCTTTTTTATTGCTCTGCGCATGCAGACATGTTGTTGAACAAAACGAAAAAGCACCTGTGTCCAAACAAATATATTGTAATTTAAGCTCAAACGCGTGTGGGGTTAAAACTTAAATGTTACGACAAGGAAAATTGCGAAAACCAAAGAACGTAAGTAAACTTGGAGGAAGACGTTAAACGTGTGCGTTATGTGAACACATGTTTATGATAGTCAAATCAAATTTTCATTGTCACTCTAGTCATAATTTAAGTCAAGCGCATTACAACAGTGGGAAGGGTCGCCTTCATTCACTCCGTGTTCAAAAGTCGCTGTTGCAATGCGCTTCCGTGTAAATATTACATTAAATATGTACATATTACATTAGGTTATAAATGGAGTAATTATTGACTTGAATGAATCGACCGTGGATTTGATCCATGTGCCATATTTGTAAAGAACTTACATTAATTTTATCGGCCGTGTGCAGGCCGACCCGTAAAAGAATTGATTTATTGTCTTGAAGGCGATTCTAGTCCAATTTTATTGTGCGAACGCGATGAAACGGTGGTAGTTACCATGATGTGTAAATATAATACCTTAGGCTAACTTTTCAATTATGAATATCAATGATAGGAAAAATGACTGTTTTGTGATTCTTATTTATTATTCGATGTAATGCTGGAAGTTATTATTTATTAGAATTGTTTTCTAGCGTTTTCAATTGGCCAGTTTGTGCAATACGAGGTGAAAATGAAATTGGAATATGTAATTCCCCTTCATTGCACGCGGGCGGGTGTAATTTTATGATGATGGAACTTGATTTTAGTCATAATTAATGTGAACTTTCCGTGCTGTAATAAATGGTTCATTTTATGGAAGAACTCGAAGAACACCGATTTTATCCCAATATAGCTTATTTTTCCAAAAGTGCACAATTGAATTCATTTCCGGTTAAAAAAAAGAAGTCTGCGGTGAGGTGGACCTTAGAAAAGTTAGATTACATATGTGAGCAATGCTGTCATGGTTTAATGGAATTAATATTGTAGGCACCAGTGAGTGAGCAATGAGCCACAAATTACAATTTTTGTGACAGTCGTCATTAATGTTTAATTCTTCAATAAAACAAATAATACACAACCAGCCACAGATATTAGCATAAGTAATTAGCAAATTTGAGTATATATCGAGTAAATATTTATAACATATAAAACAAGTCTTTCCAATTCGAATAGATTCAAATAAATAACACTTCATTAATTTCACACGTAGAAACGATGCATAAATGCATGGAGTAGATCAAGTACACGAGATATAAGGCATACAACTTTTAGTAAACCACTACTAAAAGCCCACCTAAGCTATATCATCAGTAAATATCACCAAAAGAAAACGATCTTAATCGCATGTTAATTGATCATCAGAAATAAAATAATAGGTAACACGATTTCGATACAACGGCTGGTAATACTAGACCTGCACCTCATTGTCCTGGTGCAGTATCCATTGTGCGGCTTTCTTCTCATCCCATCCATTTGCCACCAGCGCATCATTACACGCTACAAACTCAGCGCCGACGACGACTTTTTGCACCTTGCATATTTTTATCGCCGATCTCACGTCCCAGTTGGTGAATTCCAAAGCACGAAGACAATTATCAGCACTCACCTTTGACAAGCCCATATTAATTGATATTATACACAGAGAACATTGTAAGCATATTTGCATAACTTACTTCTTGCCCGAGTACTTTACACATCAATCGTACTTCATCAGACTCGAAGCCTCTCGCTCGGGAACTCGGTTTTGCATCGGCAAACTCCAGCAGATCCTCGCAACTCACATAGTCGCGCTGTAATTGTGCGCCTTCGGTAGGTGCATCAGTTGGAGCATCTACAGAGTCCTGCTCACCGGACAAATCATCCAAGGCAGCAAGTTCCGAATCGATACGTTGCTCAAAGTGGATCGACTCTGTGTCGTTCGGATACGCTGAATCCGTGTGATCGTAGGATTCCATTCTACTGCAAATGGGTGGAGTGACGGCTGAGAATTTGTTTAAAGTGGACTTTATACTAGAGGAGGGTATAATCAACGGGTGCTTGCGCATATGGCGAGGTTTGAATGTAAGCAGCGGCTTGTTGCGGTCTCTTGGAGGTAAAGGAATCGGATTTTCCTCACTCAGTCGCCCATCCTCCTTGAATCTTTCCAAATCTGGTGGAAACTCTCTAGGCAGGTCTAAGGAAGCTGCCGACCCTAACAAATGCCACAAATCGTTAATTAGTAACAGATTGGGAAGATATAATTTGTTACGAAACAATACCTGATTTTTTCGTGTCCAAAGTATTAAAATTCGGCCTGGACTGACTATGCGCCTTCGTATGCGAATTGGGCAGCGTCGACGTGCGTTGGCGAGGTTTAACCGTCGGCAGAGCTCCCGATCGGAGCAGTTTCAAGGGATTCGTGTTCATCAACTGAGTTATGTCGGAGCTAGCCGGGCCATCAACGAGATTCTGGTAAGCTAATTGCGCCTCAGCGGTGACTTTGCTCTGTTGTGAAAGTGGTGGAGATAAAGGAGAAATTAAAACAAAATCGAACGAACAAATTAAGAAGCAACGGAAAGAAATGAAACAAAAGAAATGAAGACGTTAATTAGACCGATCGAGTGATGTGACGAATAAAGCGTTAGAAATAGGGTACGTTATATTATTTTACAGTAAGAGTAACATGTTGTAATGCAGACGCGGATGCAACCAGCGACATTATCAAACATTACAAAATAATGTCGCATCGATACAAGTAAGCGAGATTTGCCCAAAACATCAATTCTGCCTACTACGGTAGATAACTACAATATATCATGTGCCCACATTGACCAGCACATTATAAAATATCACAATATTGTATGATTAATGATTCTTACAAGTATCAAAAATTAGTGATTGATCTGTGGAACATTTTTCTGTATAGTATTCGAGTGAATCGGCTTCGTTAGAGATGTCATGAATCAACTATCCTAAGAATTATGCTTGTTGCAAATTATTTCAATGTAAACGAAATGCTCATGAATAGATTGCCATGAATGACTCGTGCAATTGAACACAAGTTACGCGCTGTTTCAGCATCCAGTAATGATTAAAATGAACTTTACATGATTATTATGCATGTACCTTGGCGTATAATGAGTATAACCTTATGAAGTTGATGTTAATCTAACGAGTGTCCTAGTAAGCACTACAATTATCAGCGTGTTAATATATGACATTAATGAGTTATATAAGTGTGTTGAAGTGTTCACATTCTGTGCCTGATTACAATCGCGATTATACGCAAATAGTACTTGTAAGTTTATAAAATGGGCGGAAAAATTCAGTTTCATTTGTATACTGTCACTGTGTGATTAACTAACAAAGGCGGAGTAGTCTAGCTTTAGCGTTTCGAACGAAAAGCCTCATGAGTTTTGATTGTTTTCCTGCTCCTCATCTGTATGATATTTAAAGGCTTGAATCGGACGAGGTGTCGTCCTCGTGATTCTGCAATCGTGAGGCGCTAGTTGGGCTCAGTCCACTCAGAGCGCTGTTGCTTGGCGGTGGCGAGCGCCCGAGTATTTTCCCCGCAAATTCCGGTTTCAGCAAATGCGCAGCGATGCAGTTGCGCGATCGAACGACCATTTCGGAGCGAATGCTGCTGTTGGAAGCGCTGAGGCGACTAAGGCGTTTGCGCCGGCGCCAATCCAAATCGACCGATCCCAAACTGGTGCAGTCGGAATCACTGCTACTGCTTTGGGCGTACGCCTGCGGATTGTAAGATTGTCTGCGCCGATTGCGATCGCGAATGCTTTTGCCTGTCGTCTTTTTCGTGGGCATGATCTCTTGCGATTCAGAGTAGCTCATTGCGCGCGGTCGCGGATCATTGAAGTTATCGAAGCGATGGTTGTCGTACACGAAGACGTTGTCATAGGCACCGATTGGTGTGTACGTTTGTTCGTAAGTGTAGCGCTCTTCGAACATGCGATCACGCTCGGGATCATTGTTGCGATTGTTAAACGGCGATGGCGGTGGCGGCTGGACATCGAGGAGGAAGCCGCGATTGTTCGCATTGCATCGCGATGAACGCGCGGATTCGTTTTTGTACGTTTTGCGCGCCATGCCCTCGGATTTGGTGAGGGTGCGATCGCGGTAGATGTGAGATGGATAGAAGGGCATGTGGTCGATGGACATGTCCTGGAAGCGTGCTTCAAGGTTGCGCGCGTACGCGTTGTTATCCATTTTGTTGAGCTCCCGGCACGAATTGTGCGTGCCGCGGTGCACCGAACCCATGATTGGTTTTGATAAGAGTTCGCGGGACTTGGCAAAGCAGAATTCAGCGGACGCCTTGTCCCATAGCGGCAATCGAATGCTAGTTTGTGAGAAATCATCCAAAGATGATAAGGAGCATCTCAAACGATGCTATATTGAAAATTTGAACGTGAAAAAGGAATGCGAAATAAACGTGAGAGGGACAAGAGATTAGATGGTTATTAGTGTCATAATCAACAGATTGTAAGTAGTTATAGTAATTTGATCATTACCTGTAAATCCGGAGTTGATTGAACTTCCTCGGAGAATGTTCGCCTTTCAGTTGGCTTATCATGATGATGGTGTTCCGACACGGAAGGAAATCTAAAGCTGAATTTGCGCTTGTTCGGCGACGAGGGTGTTGTGGGAGCTGGGGCACTCATGGAACGTGCGCTCAGCTCATTCACGAATTCCATAGCTGCATCCAGAGTCTTCTGATCCTGCGATGATATCGGCTTCAGTTGCGCTTGCTTCCTAGGTTTGTTCATGCGCTCGCGATGTTCGTTACTCTTGTTGGCGCCTTCGTGATCTGCTGGAGATGTTGGTGCATGACCTAATATAATTAGAATTATGTCTCAAGCGGATTGAAGTGACGTGCAAGTACCGTACCCAAATTGTTCAGCATCATCTCCATTTCGGCCATTAGCGACGGCCCCAGATCGAGCGGCGGACTGTGGTTCGTCTCCTCATCGCTGATCTCATGGTACTCGTGGTCGGGCTCCGGCGCCGGTGGCGGTGGGTTGGCACGGTCGCCGTCCAGCAGCGGCGCCGCCTCGATGTCCTCGTGCGGACGGTATGGGGCGACGACCTGCGTCGGTATGCCGCCGTACTGTAAATGCTTTGCGTAACCACATGCAACGTGTTTAGGGCGGCGCAGGAAGTGCCAGACTTACGTCCACCTTGGCGCCGTTGAGGAAGCTCAGGTCGCCGAAGAAGGCGCCGTCGAGGCCCACGTGGCCCGTGTGTTTCAAGTCGCCCTGCGGCGCGCTAATCATCTCGCTGCGCAGCTTCCGGCGCGCCGACGAGCGCGTCGAGTCGTTCCGCATGAACGTGGCACTAGGCAGGTCGCTGCCTAAATACGCCACCACGTTGCTGGGATCAAACAAGCCCGTCTTGCCGTTGGCCGTCACGCCCTTCCAATACGGACGATGCGAACTACGCAAAAGACGATTCGTCACATACGATCGCGAACGTGCGCACACTCCACACTTACAGCTTATCCAGGACGGTGATGACGTCCCCGGTGCGATACGGAAGCAAATGCGGTGCATCGGCAGAGGCCAACTTGGCCTGCACCTGCTCGGGCCGGCAGTCGATCAAGCGCGTCGCTATATCGATGAAACGCGGCCGCGCCACGGCCTCGTGCCGCCAGCAGTCCAACATCAGCTGATAGTGCTCCTGTGGGCAGCAGTCCGGCTGCTCCAAGCGTTGGAAGTTCGGCTCGTCAATCGCCTCTAATATCTGCTGGCCCGTGAGAGCGGCCCAGGGCTGGAAACCATAGGAGAACATCTCCCACAACGTGACCCCAAACGCCCAAATGTCGCTGGCGGTCGTAAACCGCAAATAACTAATGCACTCCGGGGCGCACCAAGCAATCGGTAGCTTCAGATTCACGTTGAAGTTCGTCTGATAATAGTCCTTGCCCTGACCCAGCGCCCGCGACAGGCCGAAGTCGGAAATCTTCACCTTGTTCTTTGAAAATACCAAAATATTCCTTGCGGCTAAATCCCTGTGTATAAGTCGTTTAGCTTCCAAATATTGCATTCCATCACATATCTGCACGGCGAAATCACAGAGTGTCAGCACGGGAAAGCTGGACCTGAGGCTGGGTTCCTTGAGGCATTCGAGCAGCGAGCGCAGCGGCGCCAGCTCGGTCACTAACATAAAGGAACTCGTGTCTAGGACGACGCCGAAAAGACGCACGATATGATTATGATCAATGGAGTGCATAATAGTAGCTTCTTTGAGGAACTCTATCGTATTTGTCTGCATCCTCTCTCTAGCCAGGCATTTGATGGCAACTTGAATGCGCTCGCCGTCATTACACCATACGCCCTGTTGCACGATACCAAATTCACCCACACCCAACTCCTTGTTGACTGTAATGTTTGCAGCTGGGATGATGTGCTTGCTGGCAACCCTTGGGGCTCTACTGATTGGTATGTTATCATTTGATGGCATTGTTTCACTGGCATTATTCTCTTGCTTTCTGGATGTTAGCAGCAGCTTCTTGAACTTGGAGAGATAGTTATTAGGGAAGTGTTTCTCGTAATATTTGCGTAACCGGCGCATTTCCGGCTTGGACATGCCAAGCTCAGCAAGATCACCTTCTGTAGTAAATTTCAA